>QJNS01000404.1:0-43714 GCA_004154925.1 Monosporascus cannonballus
ATCATTCCTCGCCCTATTGTTACCTGCAAATCAAGACCCTTTTCGGATACTGCTCATACCTCCAGGTGGATGTATGACAGGTTCGTTACATCTATATAGCAACTTACGGCTTATACAAAAAATTGATCTACGACAAACTAATGTTTTAAAGTATAAAATTAAAAAAACTTAACTGTTATAGCTACAATATACCGCTAGGTGTTATAGCTGCACCACGTCATTACGCCACTAGAGCAAAAGATCGGTAAAATGATCGCAATTGTAGCAATCATCTCGGTGTTAACTGCTGCATATATATTGCTTCAACGCGATCAGAACCCTATTTTGGAGGTTACTGAATTGGGGTAGGGGGGAGAATTGGTCTTGATCAGTGCGGGTGACCATGTTATGTCACAGTACGGAATGGGATTGTCAAGATGACGAACTTAATCCGATTGTATTTCTGGTGTTGAACCTTGATAACTGAAGTGACAGAAAACATGCTGAGTGGTGATGGTGGCTGATGATGCCTGGGGGTTGAACCTATGGCGAAAAAGAACTTCTTAATATACATGCGAGACCCGGGCTTCTTGATCAGCCGAGCCTGATCATGGGTGTAACACCCCGCCCCATTTCATTATGGCTACGTTTATAGCATAATAGCCGTAACTATAGTTATAGTTTCTGAGTAAAAAATAACTGTTAAGAGTTTAATATATTACCTAAGTTCTTTTAAGACTTTAATCTATAAAATTAATAAAACCTTTAAAATAAAGCTAAATATTGAGCTATAATTTTTCGAGCCCGTTTTAAATATTTTTATATAAATTTTCAGAAATTATTAAAATAAAAGTTATAAATATAATATTAATTTAACGATATTTAAATTTTAATTACGAAAAGTAATATAAAATTAAAAATTTATTTTCATATATACGTTTAATCCTAATTTAAATCGAACTAATATTATTAACTCGCAAAAATAGCTAAAATTTCCGTTTTATATATATTATAATCCTTCAACATACTTTCGCCAGCATAATAATAATATTACTTTGGGAACCAAAATAACAATATATAAAATTTGAAATCGCTTATAATAAACAGGAAATATATTTTTTTCTCAGGTAACTAAATATAAGAAATATATTCGAAAATATAAAATAAATATATATATCATTTAAATACTGAATATTTTAAAGCAAAATATTTATTTTTATTTGATATATTTAGCGGTTTTTTATCGATATAAATATAATTAACTTATATACTAACGTTATATATACGGCCAATAACTTTAAAAAATTTCTACATTATCGATCTATTCGCCTTATATTAAACGTTACATTTAAGAAGTAAGGTCGTATTGGATGAAAAAAAATAAATCAATATAGTGCGTAATCTAGTTTTCAAAAAATTTAATATTTTTTCGCTATTAAAATATGGTTTAAACTTTTTTACATTATTTAAACTTTTTTTCATATAATCAACTTAATTATTATCTAAATCGCATTATTAATTAAATTAACAACAAAAATAAAGTTTTGTATTAATAAGTTTATATTTTATTTTTATTTTCATATCTGCAAATATCAAAAACATTATTATAAACACATTCGACTATGTAATTACCGAATAATAGAACTATAATATTTATAATTATAAAAATATATTTAATAATTAATTTCAAATAATTGAATCAAAGAATATTTTCGGACGACGGTATAATATAATTACTATCGACAAAATATATATATTATCATAATCAAACGATTTCGAGCCTAACTATATTACGATTTACATTTTATATTTCTTTTCTTTTTTGATTATATATTTTATTTCGCATATATATCCACTGCTAATAATTACATAAAATTAGTATAAAATAAAACGATTTCTAAAGAATTAGTAGCTAATGTATATGTAATATTAAAGCAGAAATTCGTCGTTTTAATATTAATCGCTTCGAAATTAGTCTTATTATTTTGCTTATACTTAAAATTTAATATTCATATTAAATATATTTAAAGTTTTTAATTATTAACATATCTAAAATATTGACTAATATCCGTTCAATTTAATTTAATAAGATGCGTTCTATTATTAAAATTAATATTTATGTTAATAATAACGCGACAATTAAAAATATTTATAACCATTTATATAAAGTATAATATACCAAATATATTTGTCAAAATTATAAAATTAACAATAGAATTTTGTAATATCGAAATATTTTACGAAAATCAAACTTATATATATAATAACTTAAAACAATTTAATTTTTTATCTATATTATAATGTTATGTATTATTTTCATATTAAACATAAATATTTCAAATATTACAAAAACATATGATAAATATATTATACAGATTGTCGATTTAAAATGCATAATTATAAATAATTAAATATAATTAGTTACAAATAAGATATATTATTTGTATCTTATTAAATATTCGATAAATATAAAACCAAATAATTTACTACAAAGAGAGATAAAACGACGACAAAAACCGAGATCTAATAAACTAAAAATTATATTACTTCTAAAGATATAAAAGTCATATTAAAAAACGACGAAATAGACTGGGATAATAAAAAAGATATACGTAATTTATTACGAATAATTCCGATTAACGCGAAAGAATTATCGAAATTCAATTTTATTTTTCGATTAATTTAGATATTATCCATATTACCTATAGTTTTTGAAAATAAAACGATTTTAACCTACATTACTAAACGAAAATAAAGCTTTAATAATACCCGTTATATAATAGCAAATATATACGTAAAGCGATTTTAATATACTGAAAAAACAAAATTGTTATATTAAAAATAAACCGTAATAGCTTTATTTCGGCTAGATCTTATTATAATACATATACGTTTAAGTTTCTTTATATATTTAAATCTTTAAATTCGAAGATACTTTCGTAAAAATAATTAAAAACGGCTTCTATAAAGGCGGCTGCTAAGGAAATAATAAAATTCTAGTATAAAGGACGAACAAACGAACTATTTTTTACGCGGTTATTTCTATTTCAGAGTAAAAAAGCAAAATAAATATTTATATTTACTATACTCGAGCTGGCTGTATTTAATATGTTTTTAAATAAATTAAATAAAATTAAATTTCTACAATTAAATCAAAATATGAGCGACTTACTTAATATAATTTTCGGATTTAGTAAATACTAATATTAAAACATCTTAAAAAACCGCTTATCTCTTGCGCTATATATAATATGCGAAAAATTTATATTTTCATTTTATAAAAGGCATAAATAATTTTATATAAACTTTAAAATTCCCTTATGTAGAAATAATAACATTATATTTTTATATTGTAAACCGATTTATATAAGTTATAAATTATTATTACGCTATGAGTTTAACAAATATCCGAAAAATTATAAGGCCGTCGTAAGTTATATTCGATTTTTATTAAAGCATATTATATATAATCTATTAATTTAAATATTAACTCGGCATATAGTTTATACGGCATTATAATTTAGAAATGTAATTTTGATTGTAACAATATTTATATTTATACGCGTAATTCGTAACGTATTAAGTAAATCTAATTAGAAATTTACTTTATTTCTTTTATTTATATTGTCGACGCAAAACCTAATGTTGTTTAATAGATTTAATTTTTAGCCCCACTTTTGGTATCGCATTTATATCTATATAGTTTATTTTCTTTTATATCATTATCGACATTACCGGTGTTACCAAAACCTAATAATCCGTAACTCGACGCTATAAATAAAATATCGAAAAAAAACTAAAATAATAATCTTTATCGAAATCAACATATTGCGCGTTAAAAATAAACGATATTTCTCGGATAATAATAGTAATAGCAAGTTAAAATATAATGACAATATTAAGTTAAAAAACTAAAAAACGTAATTGAGCCGGTTTTAATAAAAGCCGATAATAGAAATCGCATTCAGTTTTAGTATAACATTGCAATTATAAAACGTAAAAATAATTATTATTTATATAATATTAAATAAAATTATTAATACATTATTTATTTATAAAAATCGTTATTTTATTGTTCCTTAATTTAATAGGTTATATTTGACATATTGATTGATCTTTAATAAGAATAATTATATATTATAATAAATATATAATTAAATTTTTTAATTAAACAAATTAACGAAATATTATATTATATAATTCTGTTAAAAGTTTTGAGATTAGAGTGAAAGGAACAATACCGATATGTTAAGGACTAGTCTAAAACTTGCTCTTCTTCTCTAAAAGAGGAGTGAGCAACTATCTATAAAGCAATTACCCCGCAACGACCTCGTAGTTATTGCGTAGGAATAACACATAAAATGCGTAGCGTCTCTTTAGTAATACGTACATTCTCTTAGCCTTTAACAAATTCGCATTATAACCTCTAATAATTATTAATAAATTATTACTTTAAATTACAAATCTTATTCCATAAACTCGAATTTAATTATTTTAAAATATATTTGTCTATTTTAATTTTCGAATTTATTATATTAATTTTTAAAATATTTTTATTGTTTTTAATCTTTACAATACTTTAATTCAAGTCTAATAAACGAAATTAAAAATCGATTATATAAATAAATAAATGATATAAATAGGTTTTATTAATATTAAGAATATTATTTTTTTCATTATATATATAATAACTCCGGCGTTAGATTTTTTAAATATTAATTTAGAACGTTTATAAAGCGGATTTTGGCTTTTATTTTTTTAAGTATAATAACTTACGTTTTTACTTTTTAGTAAAAAACTTCTATAGCTATTACTTTTTTATAAAATAATTAACTTCATATTCTAATTAAATTTTCTTACAATTAATCGTTTAATTTATTAAATGTTTTATAATGATTTCGATAGTTTATAGCTTTTATCGCCTTTTAACTTTATTGAAGTTCTGTATAATTTATTTACCTTTACATATCCCGAGCTAAAGTTTACCGTTTTTGTTTTTCGAAATATACATTATAAAAAAGTACCAATTTTCGTTTTTTAATATTACATACTATTTGATAATTTTTTTTAAAAACAGAGGTTAATTAGATTTCAAAAATTGTTAATATACGTAAATACCCTTTTTAACGACATTTTATAAATCGTACCTATATAATTAAAATGTCGAAATAATTATTTATATATTATTTCGATATTTTCGTCAATAAAGTATAGATTAAAATATACATAGCGATATATAAATTATACTTCTGAGTATATATTTATGAAATTCGTTTTAAAAACTATATAATATATAAACTTTATTAAATAATAACTTAACTTATGGGAAACCTATTTATTTAATTAGACCAAATTTTAAGAAAACAATATATATAATTAAAACAAAGATACACAAAATAATACTATATTTAATATAATATATATCAAATGTTAATGAAGTGTTATGCCAGTTTTTATGTATGGTTTGATTTTTTATAAAATTATTATATATTACTACAATACAATTATCGTATTTTACTTTATTAAATAGTAGTAAAATTAAGTTGTTTTGTCGCGGTACTTAAAGTGCTAAGGGAATAGAGGAATTTAAGCGTTTTTAAAAAGAACAAAAATAACGAAAAGCTGTCGTTACAGCTGTTACGTTAGTATAGGCCGTAATCCTGGCCGATTGAGCTGGAGTCGATATTATCGATTAGTTAATCGTTGACTGGAGTACGTCCGTTACTGTTAATAAAAGCTTTTTTAATAAGTGTTGGGCTTTTATGAGATTTTTGGCTGGTTTCTAGGTGTTTTCGAAATCTATATGTTTTTTCTACTTAATTAGATATTGGGTAAGGCTATTTTCTTTTTTTATATCAAATATTTTTTCTATTTTATATACTATGTTATTATATACTTCTATATTATTTTATACCGTATGTACTTTGATCGTATCCGCCGTTAATTCGAATAAGAAAATATGAAAGATTGAATGGAATTTAACTTTTGGTAAGAGTTTTAGTTAATAGTTATTTTCTAAAATTCTTTTGGCGATTTTATTTAGATTAATATATTTGAAACCGAGTTTTTTGCTGGGATTTTTCGTCTGAATGTTTTTGGTGATAAGGTAAGCCATTTTTCTTTTTTCAAAAATCTATCCTTTTAACCGTTTTTAATTGTAATATTTGTTTATTTGATTTCGTATGAATTTTAATTTCGTTTTTATTTTTTAATGTAATTATTTTAATTGTTTTAACGTTAGTATTGCTTTTATATTAAGAGGTTTACTGTACGCGCTTTTAAAGGTGTTTGGTATAAAATTAAAATTTGGAATTACTAGAATCCTTTTGATGTTTTTATAGTAATTCATTTTATATACTAATTAGATAATAAATAGCTTTTTAACCCAGTTATTCTGTTCGTAATTAATGTAGCATTTTAAATATGTTTTTAATATTTAGTTTAACTATTCCGTTTATCCGTCCGTTTAAGGTTTAAATACGTTGGATAATTTGTGATTTAAATTCATTTATATTATAAGGCTTTGTTAATATATAAAATACATGTGGTTCTTTTGTTGGAAATAATTTCGCATAGTAATCCGTATATGTTAAAGGTGTTTTTGAAGAAAATATGCGTTGTTTATTCGCTATTCGTATTCTTTTGATAAGATGAAAAATAGAAAGATTTCGTAAATCTGTCGACGGTACTAAAAATATTATCGTAATATATTCCTGTTGCTAGATTTTCGGATAACGAACATTTGGTAACAAAATTTATAGTAGTCGAATTATATATATTTTTTAAAAAAATACTAATAGTTGTAATTTGTACATAGTTTATATTGCTATATCTTAATTTTATTAGAAAAGTTATATTATCGTCGTATTTTCTAAATTATTGTTTTTATTTTAGGAAAAAAATAAGTACGTTAAAATCGTTTTAGTATTTTGTAAATCTTTAAATATCTCTATAACTAATGTTTATATACATCGCGGATTATGTTTATTTGGTATTTTTCTAGAACGTATAACTTTTTTAATTTTTTTTTGATTTTTTGGTATACATTATATAGTGTAACCCGTATTGTTATAATTTGTTATAAGCGTAAGTATTTTTTTGAACAGTATTGAAAATATATAATTAATTTTAATTAATTTCGTTTTCGAAATTTTGTTAGTTGTTTACGATATCGGTTTTGTTATTTTTTGAACTTTTTAATAGATAATAACGAAGTCGAAGTTCGTTACTTTTTTTAAATATCGTAATTATCGTCTGATAAATTTTTTCGTTTTAGTAAAACCGGTAAAATTTTAATAATCCGTATAAATTTTAACTTAATAGAGATTTTTTTAAAGAAAATGCCTGAACTTCCCAAAAACTATGATAATGGATAGAAAATTGTTATTTAGAATAATATAATTAAATTTAGTTTCTTTTGATTCGTACGAAAAAAATATACGATAGGATATAATTTGCTTTAATTATTTCGTTATTTAATTATTACGTTTAACGTATAATCCGAACTATCGGTTTTTATTTTAACGAGGCCTCTTAGATCGCGCATAATTAATACTGGTTCGTTAATAATTGTATTTTTGATTTCTTTAAACGTTTCTATTACTTGTAGAGTTTATATAAGTTTCTTTTAGTAAGATTGATTAAGGATATAGTAATTCGGCTGAAATCTCGGATAGACTCTTTGTAATAGTTAGCAAATTTAAAAAATACCTGTATTTTTAGAAGAATTATGTTAGCGTTTATTATATTACAATTGTAACGAATTTTTTAGATTTATCCTAATATATTCCGGAGTAGCAATATATTCTAGGTATTCCATTTTGTATTTGTAGAATTCACTCTTTTATACTTTAATTAATACTTTAGCGTTTTGTTAAATTTAAAGGGCTTTAAAAACGCATTTTATATGTGCTTTTTTAGTTTCTAATAAATAAGAATATCGTCGAAATAATATATTAGAAAAACGATAAAATATTTTCGTAATATATAATTTTTTATCCGTTAAAATATTACTAATACGTTTATAAATCTTATTAGTGTAATTAGATATTTAAATAATCCGTATTTCATTTTGAAATCTGTTTTTTATTTGTATTTTTCTTTTATTCTAATAAGTTTATATCTATTTTTAAGATTAAATGCTATAAACTATAAAGTTTTATAAAATCGATTTTTTATTTTTACGATTAACGATAATTAACTATAAATCGTAATTTACTGTTTTTTATGTACGAAACATATGAAGTATTTTGCTTATAACTTTAAAAGTTGAATTTATCCTTTTTGCAAACGATTTTTTAAGTATTTTCTAAAATCGCGTTATTCGTTTTCGTTAAAATTATAAATAGGGTAAAATTTTGTAAATAAGCTTTTTTTAGGATTATTTTATAATTTTATTTGCTACATTCTAATAATTTTATATTAACTTTTTTAAAAAATCTAATTGTATTTTTAATATTGTAATAGCATATTGGTTAAATTTTCTAACTTTTAGGGTTGTTATTTTAGATTATTATTTAATGAATTAAGTTTTGATTTGATCTTAATAACGATATGCAATATTTCTCCTTGATATTCTTTTTTATATTTTGTTTTTTTAGGTAGTAAGACATTTGTTATATCCTTATACTTGTATTAATCGTTATTTTCGATCGAATATAAATATTTTAATTTCTTTTTATTTGTTAACGAGATGTAAGGCGAATTTTGTCTGGCCAATTGCTTTATTAATCAAAAGTCTATATTGGTATATTTATAGTAATTTTAAAATTATATCGAAATTTCTAAATAGAGCTATATTGAAATCAACCGTTTGGTATTATTTTTAAATAAAGATTTTAAGGTATTTAATTTTATATAAAATCTTTTCGTTATCGTAAGCGAAATTTTAATTTTGTAAGATAGCGAGAGTGCGACGCTAACCACAATACCAAAAGCTCAGCAATTTCAAACCCTAATTGGGGTTTGGACACCCTAATCCACCTTATAAGGACTAGCTGTGCATATCATCACAAATTTTCGATATTAGTAACTGTATAAGGTTTTAATTTGTATTTCTATAGTAATTTAAACTTATTAACAATATTCGATACAATGTAGTTCTCGTTTAAAGCTTCGTAATTTATTATTGCGGTATATTAATACGTTTTAATTCGGATATTTAAAGTAATAGGGGTATTAACAGTTTTTATTATTACGTTTAATGCCTTTTTAACAGTATTTCTTAATTTTTCTAGCTTTCGTTATTTTGCAGCTTTTTTATAAATAATCTTTTTCTTTTAATTATTCTTCGAATTTGTCGAACTTTATCTATAGTTTGGTATATAATGCGTTCAGTTGTTATATTTATCGGTTTTGCCTGTATATCTATCCTTTAAGTTATGTTCGATTTTTTAATTAGCTTATAGCTTTTTATTCTACTTAGTAAATAGTTTTTTTATGTAACGTATAGCGTTTTATCAATTTTTCTGTAATTTATGGTTTTCTTAACAAAGTTCATAAATATGTATTTAAACTTTTCCTTTAAAGCCTATTTTGTTGCGGGGTTTATAATAAATGCTAATTGAAAATAAAAATTTATGATAGCTTTTTGGCAATGTTTTTTTACGACGTGCTTAAATAATATTTTTGCAGTTTAATAATTATATTAATTATAAAAGCAAAAAAACGGTTTTTTGCAGATATTGCTTTTTTTTAGCCAATTTCATAATGCTATTTATTTAACGATTTCGTTTTGTGAGGTAATAGTTCTAAAATACTGATATTATCGTTTATTTATTTTGTTATTTTCGCTTTGGTTAGGAATGTCGAATCTCTTTTTATATATACGTTCGATACGTTAATAGATGGATATTTTCCATACGTTATGTACGGGATATTCTCGTCGTCCACAGTATATGGCGTACATTTTGCTATATAGATCCGAAAATTTTAAATAAACGCCTTTTATTTATTAGTAATATTTCTCTAATTATCTTTAAGATATATTATTGTTTTTTTACTCTTTCTGGGCCTGCTTTTTACCTTTTCGCATTTTTCGTTTAATTTCTTATTATGACGGTTCTGTTTCGTATTAAGCTCGTATTAGATTTACAATTTTTTCGTTATTTTTCAGGTTTTTCTTAGCCTGTTTTTCAAGTACTAGTATCTAATTATTTTGTCGCGGTTTCTTAAGTAAAATGTATTTATAAACCCTGTATCCTTTTTTATAATTATAATATTTACTTTGATTTTAATTCAGTTATATATAATTTTATAATCCCTAAGTGCTAGTGCGATATTATTCGAAATATTGTTATCGTATTTACTTTTAACGTTTTTTATACGCCAGGTATATTATCGGTTATCGATCTTAATTGCTATAAGATTATAATGTAATAGAAGTTCAAGTTAATTAAATTAAAGAAGTTTTTTAGACCTTTTCTTTCAGATTATTAAAAAATTTGGCCATTAATATTTCTTGTTTTTAATTCAATTTTAATGGTAGTTGAATAAATATATTGCCGTAATTAGATGTTAATTCTTTTGCCATAACTCCTAAATTTGTATTTCCGCTTTTATCTTTTCGGTTATTATTTCGAAAATATTTATTAATACTTATTTAAATTATTCGTAATAGTTATATATTGGTATTATTTCAGGATTTTGTTTTTTTGTAAATAAGGTAACATATTTCTTTATAACAGGTTCGAATTAAATGATTACGATTTTCGTAAAATGTTCGATTACAAATTTTATTCGTAAAATAAATATAACTAATCGAATAGGAAAATACTTAAAGTACGTTCGATATTATATAAATAATAATTATAGTTTTACAGAAACTTTATTAAATAAATTAAGCTTAGAAAATTTCAAATTATTGTTTAATTGTTTAATAAAGTTAAATAACTTAGCTTATTTTAAGAGGTTTCCCAATATCCGAGATTTTACTTTTGCTCTTAAGCTTTTCGTATGTTATTTAAAGCCAAATAATAAGGTTAGTATTTTCCTCTTTAAGATGGGCAAAGCGGTCGTTTAAAAGGTCTAATTATGAAAGAACTTTTTTTCTAATTAAACGGGGTTGTTGTTTTCGTCGTTTAAACTTATATTATCGTTAGAGATTTTGTAAGTTAGATGTTCGCTATCAAACCTAATATCGATAGGATTATTGAACAAAACCTTACAACGTATAACGGCTACGCGGTTTAACAAATTATTAAACGTAAGTCGTACAGGTTTATATTAATAAAAGTATTGTAAGAATTTAAGTACTAAATATAGTAATTTATTACGTTTCGTAATACACAAGACTTTTTGGGTAACCAATTATTATTATATGCTGCTATTATTTAAATTATATCAATAATAAACGTATATATTTTCACTTTCGCTTAAGGCATTTTGTCTGACTTAAGATCGTTTTATTATATAAGCCTCTTTATATCTTCTTAAGCCCCTAAAGACTTAATCGGTTTGAAGTCACTGGGTTAATAAGGCAGCTTGAGCTTCTTAAGCTCGTTACGTGACCTCTTGACCCAAGTCGGAGTTGATTGTTCTGATGGCTCCAATCGTCTGCAAAAAGGCCAAGACCGTTAGATCATAACAGATAGGACTAGCGTTTTGTTATTTTTTCTTTAAAATATTTGTCGCGAATATTAACGATTTAAACGTAAAAAATCTTAACAAAAAGCATTTGTTAAAGTTTTAATATTGTTAATTCGAGATTTAACGTCGTTGTTAAAAGAAAATAAATAAAACCTTATTACGGCTTATTCGAATACGTAAATAAAGGCTTTTGACCTGTTTTAAGAGCGTTTTAATAGTAAAACGTAGTTTTCAGTCCTTAGACAAACTAAAGGAGTAGGAACGAAAAAAAACGAGGCTACCGTTAAAACCGTAGCAATTGCATTAATATAAACCGCTATTTCGTTTAACTTATCTGGTTTTAACTTGTTTAATTAACTTTAACTAGAATATCTTTCTTAATAGTTTCGTTACTATTTATAAAAATTCTTTGGCAGGCGTTAAACGCAAATAAGATTTTTTTCAAATTCTTAGATATTTTCCAATTCGAATAATATATTTATTTAATTAAATATTAAATAAATCCTTTTTTTGTATATTAAAACCTTTTCTGTTGCGAATATAATTTTGTTTTTCGCCTTTACGTTGTGTCATTTTCTAGGATCGTTATTAATATTTGCGGTTAATTTAAGTAAAAGGAAATATAAAAATAATATAAAATTTAATATTTAGTACAGATTTTAGTTAATAATTATTTCCTGAGATTATTTTAGTAGCTTTATATACGTTAATAGGTTTGAAATCGAATCTTTTGCTTGGCTTTTTTGTTTATATATTTTGTAGAACGAAATTTATGAAATTTTCTTTTTTAAAAGTTAACCCTTGTAGCGTTTTCTTGTTGTAATATTTATTTACTTAATTACGTATAGATTTTAAATATATTGTATTTTTTAAAATAGTTATATAATTTATTTTAATGTAAAGATTGCTTTAGCGTTAATAAATTCGTCGTATATAATTTCAAATTTATTAAATATAGAATAGAAATTTGCATTTATTAAAATTATGTTAATATTTTCGGACCAACTTAAATTATAATTTAAATAAGTGGTAAAGAATTATTTAACTTAAATACTTTATTCGTAATGAATATAATAATTTAAATTGGTTTTAAATATTTGATTTTATTATTTCGTTTTTTCGTTTGTTTAAAATTTAAATACGTTAAATACTTTATAATTTAAACCAATTTATATTATAATATTGTGCTAAATATTCAATATCAACGTAAATTCCTTATTCACAGTATTTTTGTATACTGCTCTGTATATATTAAAAATTGTTTTTTGAAAAATATATGTTATTTGTTTGGTATTTATACATTTTCGATAAGTCAAAAGTAAGAAAATGTTTTAAATCTATTCATAATTACGAAAATTCTATTGTAATATATTTCGTTATTAATAGCTATTTAAATAAAGAAAGTTTATCATAAATTTTATTATAATTAAATTTTATGATTTTCTTTTTAAGAATCTGCAATAAATATAATTTTCCGTAAACTTATATTATTATATTTTAGCATTATTATAAAGTTTGTATTTTTGTCGTATTTTGCAAATTATGTATTAATTTGTAAAAATTAATAAATATTTTAAAATTCTTGTAAGGTTTTATAAAATTTTAAATATCCGTATAATTAATATTTATATATATTACGTATTATAATAATCCGGTATGTTTCTGAAATTTGAAACTTATTTAATTTTTATTTACCGATAAAATATAGTTATATTTCTTTAAATCTTTTCAAATATTATATAATATATCCCGTATTATCTGTTTAAAATAATTACTACGTTTATAAGTTTTATTCATATAATTAAGTACTTAAATATTCCATATTCTGTTTAAAAATAGGTTTTTATTCGTATTTCGTCTTAATTCTAATTCAGCTATGTCTATTTCTTAGATTAACTATCTGAAACTATTAAGTTTTATAAAATCGGTTTTTTATTTCCGTAATTAAGGACAGCTGTATTCAATTTTTAACAGTAATATCGTGTAATTATTGGTAACCGATTACAAAGTATAATTTGTTATTTGTTTTTGGCACGAAAAAAATAAGATCCTTTGTGAAAACTTTCGAAAATCGAATTTATTCTGTTTGTAATTGATGTTTTAAACATTTTTTTTTAAAAAAATGCGTTATTTATTTTAGCTCAAATTACCAATAAGATAAAACTTTGTTAATAAATCTTTTTTCACAATTATTTCGTAATTTGATGTATTATGTTTTAGTAATTTCGTAATAAGTTTTTTTAAGAATCTATTTATATTTGAAATGTTATAATAAAACATTTATTCAATTTTTTAACCTTTAAAGTTATTATTTTAGATTCTTATTTATTTGTCTGAATTTTATTTTAATAATAATATGTTGTAATTCCTTAATACCTTTTATTTTTTTATATTTTATATTTTTAAGTAGTAAAGTATTTATCGTATTCTGATATCTATATTTTCCGCTATTTCCGATCGAATATTAAAATTTTAATTCTTTTTTACATATTAACGAAATATAAGGTAAATTTTGCCATGTCAGCTTTTTCGTTAATTAAGATTTGATATTAATATATTTATAGAAATCCTAGAAGTATATCGCAATCTTTAAGTAAAACTATATCGATATTAATTATTTGATATCGTTTTTGGACAAAGATATCGAAGTAATCAATTTTATATTTAAATGTTCCGTCGCCGTGAGCGAAATCCTAGCTTTTGACATTCGTAGTTATATCAAGGTTTAGTTTGTATTTGTATAGTAATCTGAATTTATTAATTATATTCTGTATAATATAATTTCCGCCTAGAATTTTGTAATCTGTTATTACGCTATATTAATGCGTTTCGATTCGTATATCTAAAGTAAAAAAGTTATTAACGGTTTTATTTTCGAGTTTCAAATCTTTTTTTAAGAATTCTTTTTAATTCCTTTAGATTTCATTATTTTGTAGCATTTCTATAGATAACTTTTTTTAAACATCTTTTGGATTTGTTAAGTTGTATCTACGTTTATATATATAATATAATAAATTGTTGTATTTGAGTTTTAACTTATATTAATTATTTTCGATTTTGTTTTAATTCTTTATCTTAGTACGTAATTGATTTCTTCTTTATACAATATCTTATTATATTATGTTATTATCGCTTTTTTAGACTTTTTAAATAAAGGTACGAATTGTAATTTATTACTATCTTGTTGTCGAAGTTTATAATATGTGCTAATTGAAAATACAAATTCGTAATAGCCTTTTCGTAATACTTTTCTGTAATACGCTATATTAAATGTTTTATCAACTGATAATCTATTAATCGTAAAAGCACATAGGCTTTTTTATAGCAGTTCTTTTTTTCTAGTTAATTTTATATAGTCGTTTCTTTGTCAATATCGATTTAAAAAGTAATAGGTCGAAAATGTGGGAATTATCGTTGATTTATTTTGTTGTTTTTTATTTAGGTAGAGAAAACAGTTTTTTTATTATATATATATATAAAATTAATAAATAATCTTTTTATTCGTTATACATAGGATACGATCGGCGTTTACAATATACTACACATCTTTTACTATATTAATTTAGAATTTTAAAACAGATAATCTCCGTCTATTTTCGATTTTTCTTAACTATGTTTAAAGGCGTTTTGTTATCTTATAGACGTCTTTTGAGCCAGTTTCTTAGCTTTTCGTATTCAGTATCGAGACTTTTGTCATAATAGCCTTTATTTGTATTGAGCTCGAATTATGTTAATATTTTGCTTATTTCTATTGAATGGTTTCTCGCTTGGACCATTTGGTCGTTTTTTGAGATATAAGTCCAATTGTTTTGTCGTCGAGATTTTTTGTAAGCGCTTTTGTAATGTTCTATTTTGATATAATTATAATACTTAATTTAATCTATATCCCTACGCTGAACCGTTTCAAGTTCCATAGATTTTAGCGTTATGCTATATGATGTAATTAATACGTTTCGTTTTTTTCTTAGTTAGTCGATTTGCTTCTATGTCTTAGAATGTATTGTTTTTTTTTCTCTACGTCGTTTGTACAACTTATTATTAATTATTACAGTTTCAGTAATATATCGATTTAATATTTTAGATTTTAAAAATTTGACAATTTTATTTTTAACGTTATCTTTAGTACTTTATAAAGTATATCGATTAAACTATCGCTTTTGCTATCGGTTTATTTTACTTTAGCTGTAAAGCCTTTGAAATTAATAGTATATTTCGAAGCAAGCGTTTGTTATTACAATTGCAACATCTGTTATGCTGTAATTTATTTTTTATCCGAGCTTTTGCAATTAGCCTTTAATTCTTTCTTAAAATTGGTATATTCGGAAAAGAATAGACTTTAACAGTTTATTTCTACTCGGTCTTAACGCTTTCTAGATAATCTCTTATTATTCTCTTAAACTAATCCAAAGCATTGTCGATAAAGAAAACTATTACAGCGAAAATTTTATGTACGGGTTTATCCAAGTTTTGAAAACGAAGATATATTCGTGCTTAGGTAAAAAAAAAAACATTGCACATTTTCTTTTCTATTGTAAGGTTAAGGATTTTTAGCTTTGTGTTTTGGTATGATAATATAAATTAGAATAACCGTTACCTAGTGCACTAGCTGCTGAACTTGTTTTTCGAACTCCTTAATTCTAACCTAGAGCTGTATAATCATAAAAGATATCTAAATGTTAGTCGACATTCTGACTAAAAGAGCATTGTTTAAAATTTAACGGTATTATTAAATAAAAACTTGCAAACTAAAACGTTTAAAAGTTTAATTAATTATTGAACCTACATTACACGGGTTTATATAGCTACAAATATCGTAAGAATTTAAGTAATAAAGTAACTTATTAACGGTTCGTAATCCCAAGGCATCTTAAGTAACGAATTGTTATTATAAATTAGTATTCTCTAAATTATAAAAATAATAAACGTATATATCTAACTTTTTATTTATACGATCGTTTTTGATTATCGAGGCCGTAGTGATCGTATTTACTATAGTTTGCTAGTGTTCACCAGTGATTATCTACATAGTAGTAATCACTTGATTACGTGACGGATAGATCGTGTTATTCTTGTTGCGGTGACCGTTTCCGCAGGTCGAGCTCGTTAGGTCGTAATGGTATTCTTTTTAATTATTTTCTAAATCTTTTAATAACGTATTATGATATATATTTTTAATTTTAATCTGTATATCCTTTATACCTTGAAAAATATATTTATTTGTAAATAGTTAATTAAAATAAAAAACATATAAATCTTATTTATGCATCATTTCAATGTTGTTTATTTAATATATATATAAATATGCTATTACTTTACGAACTATTTACAGAATATAAGGCAGTAGAAATTAAAATATTTAAAGGATTTAAATAAACAAAAAGTTAGTTATTAATAGTAAAACGATCGGCGATAATCGTAAATAATGTTTGTATATTTGAAAAACGTTTAATCGTTGATTTTAAAAATTAGCCTCTTTGCTGTATATTGTGAGAATACAGCCCCTATGAGGATGAGGCTGGTAGCCGACCAGCCACCGATCAGCCACCGACCCACTCACTAGTATAAATCCACCATCTGGCAGCTAATGGGAAACGCCAGATGGAAGTAATCTAATATACTCACTTTTTGAAATCTGCTCTACGACTGGTCGGAGATCACCTCACCCAGCTCACAGCTGTCCATTATCTTACATATATATAAAGAAATTTAAGACAAACTAAATATTGGAATTCTGCGAAATTACTTGTTAGTATTTAAAAGTCTTTCACAAAAATAGAAAGCTGGTTAATACTTAAGTAAATACATTTTCAAAATGTTTTAATAATGTTCTAATATATTCTTAAATTTTAAACACAATCTCTAAATTGGACAAAATATATAAGAAGATAAAATTAGATCTTTTTTATTAATTTTAACCTTTAATATCTAATCAAAATAGTAATTAAATTACAAAAAAGGAACTTATTATCTAAGATAAAGTTGAAAAAGTTTTTACTATTTAAATACGTCATTTCTAACGACTTTTATTGCGGTATATTTGTGCGTTACATTTTATAATTCAAAAAACGATGTTATAAAAATATATAAATCGATATATTAATTATAATCTATTAATATAAGCCTTTATAGCTAACGGAAAATAGTTATTTAAAATCCCGCGAACCGGGATATTCTTTAAAAAAACGCTTTTAAAAAGAGAAACCATTATTCTATATATCAATGTCAATAAATTTTAAAACATTCCGTTATTGCGAAAACACGAAAAAGTAATAACGAAAACGCATAATAAAGTTTAAAAAGAATAAACACTTCAATATATATAATGCTATAAAAAAGAGTTGTTAACTATAATAAATAATGTATAATACATTAAAAATAAAGGAATATATATTACGTAATATTATTTCTTTATTACTGTCGAAAAGCTTTTCGTCTTAAAATTCGCAAACATCACTGTTTTAATATAAGTTTTTGTAAAAAGTACTATTACCAAGCGTTTACTACGTATTGCAAAAAAGATTAAATTTAAAAAAGAGAGCAATATTGCTAGCTAAAAGCTTGAATAAAAGAAGTAACGTAAAGCTAATTCTATAATTTTTATATATAAAACTAACTATTTCTACGGTTTTTTTAACTCTTTGCTAAAATTTTTAATCAATCTATTATAGCTCACATTCTTAGTTTTTACGCATACAGTCTTATATAAACTTTATTAATTTGCCTTTTCAATTTTAAAACACATTTAGCCTTTTCAAGATTGTCGAATTATTATTATTTTTAACGTGTTGAATTATTTAAAAAAGAAATATGCAGCTGTAATTTTCAGTATATTAAACCTACAAATTCGATAATATATACGTATAAAGTTATTTTCGATTTTTTACATTTCTTAAGAACTATTTTTCAAACTTTTATAATTATCTTATTCGTCTATTAATTTGAACATCTGTTTTATTTATATTATATTTGTTCGTAAGTTTAATTTTAGATTTAATTCAAACTTTGACGGCTAGGCGGCTTAACCAATTATTAAATCTAAGTTGTACGAGTTTATGTTGGCAGAAGCATCGTAGAACTTTGAGCAATAAATACTTGTTACGTTTTGTTATATTAAACGTATTTTGGGTAATGATGTTTTATTACAAGCTGTTATTAACCAGGTTATAGGAATAAAGAACGTATATGTGGTCTTTTGTTATTACTTTAATTATTACTAATTATGTTTTTCGTAATAATTATTATTTTCTGCAATTACAGTTGTTTCTTTATAATTACGAGCGTATTAGTGATTATTTATTACGTAATTCGCAGAGTAGATTATGTTATTCTTATCGTTACGACCGTTTTCGCAGGCCTGGGCTTGTCAAGTCGTAATATGATCTCCACTTTTTCGAAATTTTGCCCTTAAAATCTTTCTTCTTTTAATAAGTTATTCGTTTTTTTATCATAGTTTCTCGTATTTCCAAAACTCGTCGCAAACTCTGTTTTTTACAGCTCGTTATACTAATCTAGTAAAAGCTTTTAAAGAATTTGGCTTTAAAGTTATAGCTTGTTGTTGATATTTTTCGAAAGGTTTATAGTACGAAATAAGAGAAAACGTTTCACAATGTAAAGAATATATGGCGCGCGGCCGAGTTTGCAATAAAACAGATATCCCATTATTCTTTTTTTAAAAGATTCGTCGTAAGGATTAACGTTTTAAGCGTAAAAAGATTTTAGCGAAAAATGGTTTGTTGAAACTTTAACGTCGTTAATTCGAAATTTAACGTCGATATTAAAAAGAAATAAATAAGGTTTTGGCGCAATTTATCCGATTGCGCAAATAAAAATCCCTAGTTCGTTTTAAAGGCGTCGTAATTATGTAACATAGCTTTTAGTGTTTGGATAAGCTAAAAGAGTAAGAATAAGGAGAAAAATAGATTGCCGCTAAGGTCGCTGTAGTTGTATTAACGTATGCTATTATTTCTTTTAATTTATTTGATTATAGCTTATCGGATTAGCTTTTTATCGACCTTAATTAAAATACTTTTTTAACAGTTTCGTTATTATTGGTAAAAGTTTTTTAATAGACGTTAAACGTTAATAAGATTTTTAATAAGTTTTAAATATTTTCAAAGTTTAAGTAAATTTTTATTCAATTAAGTATTAAGTAAATCTTTTCTGTTTCATATATAAAGGTTTTGTTATTTCGTATATGGTTTTATTTTTTACTTTTATATCGTTACGTTTCGTAAAAACTTTTGCAATATTTATTACGAACTTATAAAAATATAAAAAGTCAAATACGGTTTAATTTTCGGTCAATACTCTAATTAATTATTATTATCTGAGTTTTTCTTAATCATTTTATATAAACAAGTATATTTAAAATCAAATTGTTTATTTGATTTTCTTTTAATTATTTTTTATAACTAAGTAAATTTCCTTTTTCATAAAAAATTAATTTCTCTTAACTTTTCTAGTTATAATATTTATTTAAGTAATTACGTACAACTTTGAATTTTGTACTTATTTTTTGATACAATTACTTAACGTATTCTTACGTAAATATTATTTTAACGTTAATACACCTATTATATATATATTATTGTAAATATTCAGTATAAAGCCAAACTTTGCGCCTTTTTAAACTATTTTAATATTTTTATAAAAATTAATATTTTATATCAAATAAGTAATAAGTAACCTTTAACTCATTTATTTTATTTATAATTAATATAATATTATAAGTGAGTATTTAAAATTTAAATACATTAAATAATTTGCAACTTAAACCGAATTATGTGGTAAATCTTTATTAAAATTTTGAAATAAATATAAATTTTCAATCGGAAATATTTTCGGACCGTAATATGTAAATTTTAAAAAGGTTTTTGAAAAGAATATATCCTATTTGTTTTACGTTTATATCCTTCTAATAAAACTTGTAATAATCGAATTCAATAATTCTTTCGAAATCGATAATAAATGTAATTTTTGAATAGCTTATATAGTTATATTTTCACCTTATTTTAAAAGTTATATTATTATTGTACTTTTTCAATTATTATCTTTATTTTAAGAAAATAATAAATACGTTAAAATAGTTTTAAGGTTTTGTAAATCTTTTAATATCTCTATAATTAATTTATATATATATTACGTACCAAGTTTATCTAATAATTTTCTAAAGTTTTTAACTTATTTAGTTTTTGAATAAATCATAGTCATATTTTCCGATTTCCTAGTATATGTTGTACAATACCGCCCGTATTGTTACAATTTGATATAAATCTGAATATAGTTTTAGGGTAATATAGAAAAAATATAACTAAGTTTAATTAAAGTTTTTTTTTAAAAATTGGTTATTTGTTAAAATAGTTTTTTAATCATTTTTGAACCTTTTTGGTTAATAATAACGAACTCGAAATTTGCTATTTTTATTACTGATTATAACTATCGTTTAAGAAGTGTTTTAGATATAATAAAACGGATAAAAATTTAATAACTCGTATAAACATTAACCTAATAAAGATTTCTTTTAAGGAAATACCTGAATTTTCAGAAGGCTATAATAATGGTTATAAATTTCTTATTTAAAATAGGATAATTAAATTTAACTTTTTTTAATTTTTATAAAGAAAATACGATAAGGCATACTTTGCCTTAAATATTTTGCTATCTAATTACCGCATTTAATATATAATTTGAAATATCGGTTTTTAATTTAACACAGTGTATTAAATCCTACATTATTGATATTAATACGTTAATAATCGTAATCTTTAATTTTTGAAACTGTTTTTCCATTTATAACCTTTATTACAATTCTTTCAGATGAAATTAACTAAGTGTATAACGATTTTGTTAAAATTTAGAATAAATTTCAAATAATAATTAGCAAACCCAAGAAATATTTGTACCTTTTTAATTATTCTTAGCGTTTGTGATTCTATAATTATAGCGACTTTCTTTGAATTTGTTCTAATATATTTCGAAGTAATAATATAATTTGAAGTTTGTAATTTTTATTTATAAAATTAATTTTTCTTCATATTAATTAACAATCTATCATCGTATAAACCTGAGAAAACCCCACAAACGCATTCCATATATGCTTCCCCCGCCCTCAAATAAACAAAAATATGTTCGCAGTAATATATCACAGAAATATCGAGGTATTTCGGCAATGTATAATTTAATTTCCTTTAAAAGGTTATTACTCCGTTCGTAAATTCTATTAACGTAACTAAATATTTAAATGATGTGTATTTCGTTTTAAAATTATTTTATATTTATATTCTTTTAATTTTAATAAGGTTATATTTATTTTTAAGATCAAGTATTATAGATTATTTTATGTCATAAAATCGCTGTTTTATCTTAATAATTAAAGATAATAATATTCGATATTTGAGGGTAACATTATTCAATTAGTAATAATTAACTATAAACTCTAACTTCTTATTTTTTTAAATACTAAAACTTTAAAATATCTTATTAGTAATTTCGAAAATCGAATTCATCTTTTTTATATCCGATTTTGGAAATATTTTTTTAAAAACGCGCCATTCGTTTTTATTAAAATTATAAATAAAATAGATCTTAGTAAATAAACATTCCTTTAAAATTATATTAGAATTTTATCCGTTATATTCTAGTAAGTTTATATATAAATCTTCGTTGAACATCTATTTATATTAAGAATATTAGAGTAATATATTAATCAAATTCTTTCCCTTTTGAAGCTGCTATTTTAAATCGATATTTAATTTCTTAAATTTTACTTTAATAATAATAACGATATCTTGCATTTTATAAATACTTATTCTTTTTGGTATTCTTTTCCTTTGCGTAATAAAATATATATTATATTTCTATGATTACATTTATCGTTATTTCGGATCGAATCTTAAGATTTTAAGTTTTCTTTTTATTTATCGAGGAAATATAAAGTAAATTATATCTGGTCAATCCTTCCGTTAATCCAAACTTTATATGAATATATTTATAATAATCTAAAATCTATATCGTAATTCTTAAATAAAAAGCTATCGAAATTAATTATTTAATACCGTTCTTAAATAGAGGTCTCGAAATAATTAATTTTAAGTTAAATCTTTTCGTTGTCGTAATCGAAATCCTGATTTTCGGTATTTATAATTATATAAGATTTTAATTTATATATTTATAGTAAATGAAATATATTAACAATATGCGATTTAATGTAATTTTCGCCCAGAATTCCGTAATCTATTATTACAGTATACCAATATATTCCAATTCGTATTTCTAAGGTAATAAACTTATTAATAACTTTTGTCGTCGCGTTTAAAGCCATTTTTAGAAATTCTTCTTAATTGCTCTAGATTTCATTATATTGCTAGATTTTCATAGATAACCTTTTTTAGCCTTCTTTCAAATTTGTCAAACTTTATCTATATTTTATTATACAATATGCTAAACTATTATATTTGTCGTTCTTGTCGACTTACTTACTTTTTAAATTATTTTAAGCTTTTCTACTTAACTTATAATTGCTTACCCTGTTAAGTAAAATATTTTTTCATATAATATATAATATTTTATTAAGCCTTTTATAATTCGTTATTTTTCTAATAGAGCTCCTAAATACATTATCGAATATTTTCTTTCAAGCCTGGTTTTCTATACACTCGATATTACATACTAATTAAAATAAAAATCTACAAGAACCCTTTAACAATATTTCTTTTTAATGAAGTAGAACAGGGTGTTACGTCCATAATCAGCCTCGGCTCATCAGAAGGCCTAAAGATCACATGTATATTAAGGAATTCTTTTTCGCCATAGGTTCAACCGTAATAATAAACTATCACGACCACTGCTTATCATGTTTTTTAAAACTTCAGTCATCAAGGTTTAATACCACCAATATAGTCGTATTAAGTTCTTTATCTCGGTAGTCTCTTTCTGCATTGTGACATAGCTTATTTATCCGCATTGATCAAGACTAACTCTTCCTACCCCAATTCAATAATACATTAAAACAACTTGTTTACGATTTAATAATTGTATTAATTATAAAAACTCCCAAGGTTTTGTTACGGATATTATATTTTTAGCTAACTTTACAAGGCTGTTCGTTTATCGATTTCGCTTTATGGAGTAATAATTCGAAAATATCGATATTGTTTTTTATCGACCTTTTTCCTTATATATGTGTATAATACGTTAGTATATAGACGTTTTCATATATTATATACGAGATATTTTCGTTATTCATAATATGTAGCGTATATTCTACTAGATCGATCTGGGATTTCTGAATTAACATCTTTTTTTTATTTTCAGTATTCTTTTAATTATTCTTTTAAGGCTTATTGTTATTTTTCTAACGTTTTCTGGGTTCATTTTTGACTTTTCGCATTTTTCGTCGAATTCTTTATCGTCACGGTTTTGGTTTACATTGGGCTCGTAATATATTAACAGCTTTTTCGTTACTTTTTTGTATTTTTCTGAGGTTATCCTTTAAATATTCCTATTTAATTATTTTATCGTGGTTTTTTAAATTAAGGATATTTTTAAAACTTGTATCTCTTTTTCTATAATTATAATACTTAATTTAATTTTAATTGTTTTTATTTATGGCTTTTAGTTTCATAAGTTTTAATACAATATTATACAAAGTATTATTATATTAAAAGGTATTAATATTAGTTTGAGATTTATTATCGTACTCGCTTTTAACGTTTATCGTATACCGGATATACTGTCGGTTATTAATTTGAACTGTTAAAATAATATAATTTAATAAAAATTCCGGTCGATCAAATTTAAAAAGTTTTCCTGGATATTTCTTTAGACCCTCGAAAAACTTGTTCATTAATATTTTTTATCCGTAATTTTACCTTAATACCAATTAAATAAACGCACTGCTATAACTAAATATCGATTGCTTTTATCGTAATTACTAGATTTGCATTTCGGCTTTTATTTTTTCGTTTATTATTTTGAAAACTTTCGGTAATATCTATTCGAATTGCTTATAACCGTTATATATTCGAAATACTTTTGATTTTGTTTTTTTGTAAATAAGGTAATATATTTTCTTATAGCAAGCTTAAAGTAAGTAATCCTATTTCTCGTAAATCGTTCTATTACAAAGTTTATTTACGAAATAAACGTAACGAATCGAATAAGGAAGTACCCGAAATACGTTCGACATTATATAAAAAATAAGTACAACTTTTCGAAAATACCATCGAATAATTTTGACTTAAAAGGCTTCAAAATCTTTCCTGGTTTTTTAGTAAAGTTTAACTGAATAACTTAGGTTACTTTAGAAAATTTTCTAATATCCAAAGTTTTATCCCTATCTTCGAGCTTTTTATATGCTGTCTAAAGAGATACGATAATGTTGGTACTTTCCTTTTTAAGATAGATAAGGCGTTCGTTCAAAAGGTCCAGTCGTCGAAGGACTTTCTTTCTAATCAAACGAGGTTTCTGTTTTTCTTTGTCTGAACTTATATTATTATTAGTGATTTCGTAAATTAACTATTAGGTAGTAAATATAATATCGATAATATTGCTTAAAGTTTAACAGTACTACTAAATAAAAACTTGCAACGTATAACGACTAGGCGGTTTAACCAGTTATTAAACCAAAGTCGTACGGATTTATATTAATAGAAATATCGTAAGATTTTAAGCAATAAACATTTATTAAGTCTCGTTATACTAAGGGTATCTTAGATAACCATATTTTATTGCAAGCTGCTAATATCCAAACTATAGATATAACGAACGTATATATAACCTTTTGCTATTACCTTGATTACTATTGATTATATTTTTCGTAATAATTATTATCTTCAATAATCACAGTTGTTCTCTTATGATCACCGGCGTATTAGTGATTACTTATTACGTAACTCGCAGGGTGGGCCGTGTTATCCTTGTCGTTGCGACCGTTTCCGCAGGCCTGGGCTTGTCAGGTCGTAATATGGACGCTGTCGAAAAAAATATAAAACTTTGCAAATTTCGCAAGAATAACGTATTTTAAAACGCTTTTAAAGTATAATTTAAATGTTTTTCGTATATATTTGTCTTGAGCGACGATAAAACGACTAATTCTTATTTTTAAACAGTTTTTTAACATTTAATTAAGCTTGGATTATGTCACACTTACTAAGGAGTTACCTCAGCTAGCTCAGGCCTCCCTAGCTCGTTTTCTCAATTTCTTCAAAGTCACTCAAGTACCGCTCCACAACGCTAAATATTAACCAATCAAATCCCAAATCCCCGTAATGAGCCAGCGAGGCCTAAGTTGTAATTACGTAAAAACGGCTTCGTTTGGTACATTTGCTTCTTCAAAAAAAAAACAAAAATCCATAATAACTCAACAACAAAACGTTTTTCTATAGATAGATATATATATATACCGTTATTTCTGTCATGGCTTATTATTAATACATATAAAAGGCTTCACCTGAGCGGTCTGCAATCAGTTGCCAATGAGAGTTTATTTTCTAGCTAAAGAGAAAAGAAAGGAAAGATGAAAATACAGTTGTGTGTGTTCGCATATTAGGCGCTGCGCTAGTGCTGCTTGGTACCGGCGTTTGTCCGGTGCTCCATAATAGGGCTCCATACAGCCCCATCACAATACCATTCTGGTCCTGATCAGGACCCATTTGCCACTCCTAGACCTTAACGCGTACAACAACTGCAACTCGAGCCCGTCACGTCATCATCCCCCCTCTCAGAACACGATAAATCCGAATTCTCCCAGTTCTACCGGGCCACGCCCTTAAAACAGAACATACGTACGCGTACCTTAAATTTCTGGCATTAACATAAAAAAACCAACATAACGTTTGAAAATTTCATTCATAATTAAGTTCTTTGCGACGATTTAGGCCGAGCCACCAGTTCGACTGCTCGGATTAACCGATTAATTAACGTATTAAAAAAAAACGAATACGCGAACGGCTGTTAATATGCGAAAATTGGCAGAAATTTCTAATTCTTACTAATTAGGACCCCGTTATATACAGATACCATAATATATTATACGGGAAGCTTATAATTCTCGCAAAAAGGCCTGGATTCCGCCGCCCGCCGGAAAAGTTATTATTCGAAGTTAACGTAATCCATACCACTTTAAACGAAGGTTAACGCTTTATAAAAACGTTTGCCCTTAATTGGTTTAAGTTCTTAAACCAAATAATTACGGATATCCATAATTTTCGCCCTGCTATTAACATAAATAATAATTTTAATAATAAAACGCAAACTGTTAAACTGGATTAAAGAGATATTATTTGATGGCCCGGATATATTAGTTATCAGAAAGTTAAAAGTACTCCTAATTCAAACGTTAACCTCTGGGTATGGGGAAAATAATAATATCGATTTCGGGATAATTAATATTAAAACGCTGGACCTCCGCCTTATAGCCATATTTAGTTAGGCCGCCAATTTAACAAAAACCGCTATACTTTGCAATCTTTTTCTTTATGGTATTACTGGCAGTTACTGTATACGTAAATCAATATACATGGGCAGAGAGAATAAAGCGCAGGTTACGGATATTAGCATATTTAGGCCGGAAGTCTTTTTATTTTAATAATAAATATACTTCGTCGATAACAACCAGACCATATTGTTATTCGAAAATAGGATTCAGTATGGCAGTTTGGAACTAATCGTTCGATATCTGTTCAGGACCAAGAATAATATAGCTATACTATCCGGCAGCTATACGGTTGAACATCTTTGGATTAAGCTTTTTCGTATTCGCGGATATTAGGATAAAAGCAGAATTGTTACGACCCAACAAGCTTCGGCCTCAAGAAACGGTCAAACAAGGATCACACGGACCACCATGAGTCACGTGACGGTGATCACTGCCAAGCCAGTGATCAGAAATGATCAAAGGGGATCACAAGCGATCATGATCACTACCAGCGGTATAATCATAAGTGGTCAAGCTAAAAAGGAGAAAGATATATACGCTCATTATTTCCATAGTTTAGATAGCTTCAGCTTGCAATATAACCTCGTTACCCAAGACATCCTTGGTATTACGAAACGTAATACGTTACTGTATTTATTGCTTAGATTCCTATGATATTCCTGCTAACATAAACCCGTCGACTTAAGGTTTAATAATTGGTTAAACCGTTAAGCCGTTATATGTTGTAAGTTTTTGTTCAGTAATACCGTTAGACTCAGAGCAATATTTAATATTGTTAAAATGTTAACCAGCGTTTAGGAAACCTTTATTTAGCAGTTTTAAGCTCGAATTCGGGAACTGGAAAAAAAAATTCTAACAAATTAAGGTTACGCCACCTGCCTAAGCCTTTTTCGCCCGTATAAAACCTAAGAAGCCGGAACCTTACGATAAGAAAGGTAACTCTTAAACCTTTTTAATTTAGGTACGAGTTTACCTTTGTTTTTTAGACCTCAATAATTTAGCAGATCAGGTTTTAGTAGTAAAAATATGCCTAATAGGAGATACGGCTAATTAGTTTAAGCTTATTATGCGAAATTTTCTAAAAATGGGAAAGTTAAATAAGAAGGATTTTATTAATAAGATTTTTTCATTTTATATTAATTTCGAGGACAAAGTATGCGATAATTTCGGTAAGCTGGATGAAAAACGATTTGCGGCCTAGCAACTTTTGTAATTCTAACAAAAAGGACCCGTATTTAAATACGCCGTAATTTTTAAAAGTTTTGCGGCTAAAGCCGGATGGGGAGACGATAAGGCCGACGCCTTTATCGATATATTTTACAAAATGTTAAAAAATAACGTAAAAGATAAAATTATTTGAATTCAACGGTTAATTGCCTTGGACCGGTATATCGTAAAAGTAATTAAAATCGATAATCGACAATTTAAAAAATAACAGAAAAAAAAGGGCAATACGTTTTACGTTCGGGATATAACAAGTTTAACCAGGAGAAAAAACGAGACGTACCCCTTATTTCTTATGGAATAGCGCCAGGACCTATAGAACTCGGTATTACTGTTACAGGAACAGGGGTTCCTGTCCCGAAAGAAACCAACCTTTAAGGCCTAGCGCGGGGCTGTCACGGCTAAACCCCGGACGGGAGACTTGGCTCTTAAGGTGATCTGGATGATCTGGGTGATCTGGGGACCAGATCACACAGATCCAACAGATCCACGACACACTCACTTAAGAAATTGGGATATATAATGAATCAGTCTCTCATGTAAATAGTACTTACTTAGTTTCGCTCCTTAGCTATCAATCTAAGCTCTCAATCTAGAGGCAACTGCATCGTTCTCTAATTGAGGGGAGAGTACCTGAAATCTCTCTAACGAACAAGACCCCTGAATCATTCCTCGCCCTATTGTTACCTGCAAATCAAGACCCCCTTCGGACATCGCTCATACCTCCAGGTGGATGTATGACGGGTTCGTTACAATTACTTACCGATAAAACTGGAGCCAGATTAAATGCTTTAACTGTAACAAAATAGGACATAAGGCCTATAAGTGCAAAAAGCCCAAAAAGCTACGATAAAATAACTGGATCCTTATGCCGGAGAGATAATCCAGGAATAACTAAGGAAACGATAGCAAAGCTATTAACATAATCCAGGCAAAATATATAATAGGTTTACGGCAAAAGGTCCGATAAGGATTATTATAATAAGAAATTCGACGAAAAATACGAAAAGCCAGGAAATTAGCTTAGCAGGCATCGCGAACATAATAAGAAATATTATAAAAATGGCTACGCGAATGTTAGAACTGGATAGAAAAAGTTTGTCCTGGAATTCCTGATCGATATGGCAGAAAGTATACTATACATTGTCGACGACGAGAATATTCCAATTACGAAAAATAGAAATAACATATTTACGAACGAATTATCCGTATATATTATAAGGGATTCGATTTTCCAAACCGTACCGGAGATAACAAAAACGATAAATAATAGTATCAATATCTTCGATCTATAGCCCTAGGAAATATTTAACAACTGGCGAAAGTAAAAAATTGGCCTGAAAAAAAATAATGCCCGTAAGAAAACCTTTTTTATCATTATGGATGGTGTAATTATTAAACGGAAAAAGAATTAATCAAACGTACGATTAAAAAATATTATCAAAAAGCTATTACGAATTTCCATTTTCAGTTAGTATTTATTATAAATCCCTAGGAAAGGAAAATTATTAAAGAAAAAATATGTTAGTTTATAGGAGATTTTTGGAACGATAATTAGGATAACGCATAATGGGATATAATTGTAAACATAAAAAACAATTTATTTAATAAGAAAGGAAATTATAATGAAATTAGAAATAATTAATATAACTTAAAGGAACAATACGCCGGCAATAACGATAAATATAATAGCTTAATACGTTAAACGAAAAAACATAAGCAAAACTTAATAAACTCGAATAGGAATTAAAAAAAAGGCTACTTATAAAAAAGCTATAAGATAACGAAACCTAAAGGAGTTAAAAAGAATTCCCAAAAAGGGCTTTAAACGTGACAATAGGAGATTTTAATAATCTTATTACCTTAAATATACGAATCATAACGTATTGATATACAGTAATAATAAACTACGGAGCTTTAAGAGGGAATTATATTGCACTAAATATGGTTAATAAGTTTAAATTATTATGGAAATATAAGTTAAAATTTTATATAGCGATAAATGCCGAAAGTTAGGAGTTCGTTTACGATAATAGAAAAATTATACGCAAAATTAATTATCTTAAGATTTTTGTTCAAGGATGATATTAGATAATTAATTTCGATATCGTTCTATTCGGGAATTACGATATGATCTTAGGATTATTATGGATATGCCAATACGGAATTTTGATTAATGGCGGGATTAGCCAGGTAAAGTTCGCTTTATATCCTATTAACAAATAAAAAAAGAAAAATTAAGGTTTTAATATTTAATTAATAATAACGACAAATACAGGCATAAGGATATAATAAAAGTTTTATTACCCAAAGGAATAAGATATAAGAAAAAACGGGTATTAAAGAAAAATATAACGTATTATTATTATTATCAAAGCAAAATTAAAGTAATTAAATAACGATCTAGAATAAGAACAGCAATCCCAAAAATTAAAAGATTTGATTAATATACTACCATAATATTACAGATATAAGCAGCTCTTCAGAAAGGAACTTGATACGAAATTACCGAAATACAGCGAATGGGATTATAAGATAATTCTTAAAGAAGGATTTTCGACAAAGTTTTACCCCATTTACAATCTTAACGGAAACGAAGTACGTATTTTTAAAGAATACCTGAAAAATCGGCTATAAAAAAGATGTATTCGACCTTCGAAATTACTAGCAGAATACTTTATATTTTTCGTACTTAAAAAAAAATGAAAATTACGATTTATGGTTAATTATCGACAATTAAACGATATCATTATTAAAAATCGAATACCATTACCCATAATTACAGAAATAAAAAACCGATTTTACGGAACCAAATAGTTTATAGCATTTGATCTCAGAAATAAATACAACCTTATCAGGATCAAAAAAGGATACGAATGGAAAATAGCTTTCAGAACGAAATACGGATTATTTAAGTATTTGGTTACACCAATAGGATTTACGAATGCGCCAGTAACCTTTCAGCGAATGGTTAATTACGTACTATGAAAATACCTCGATATTTTCGTCGTTTGCTATCTCGACGACATTCTTATCTTTTTAAAGACGGAAAAAGCATATGCCGGATACGTTCATAAAATTCTTCAAGCTTTACATGACGCAAGGCTATTTATCAATACGGAAAAAAGTTAATTCCATATACAGAAAGTGGAATATCTGGGACATATTATTATCTTAGGACATATTAGGATGGACCCCAAAAAAGTTGCTGTAATTACAGAACAACAGACGCCAACAACGGTTAAGGAAATACAGGTATTTCTTGGATTTGCTAACTATTACAGGAGGTTTATTCGAAACTTTAGCAAAATAGCCATACCCCTGACGAATCTTACGAAAAAGGAAAAAAAGTTCAAATAAACGTTAAATACGGAAAAAGTATTTCAGGAAATCAAGGATGCGATTACCAACGAACCAGTACTAATTATATACGATCCAAACCGCCTTATTAAGCTAAAAACCGATATTTCGGATTACGTATTAGGCGTAATAATCGGATAACGAAATAATTAAAATAAGTTATACCTTATCATATTTTTTTCGTACAAATTAAAAGGAGCCGAACTTAATTACGATATTCCAAATAAGGAATTTATAGCTATTATTATGGCATTTCGGGAATTTAGGTATTTCTTAAAGGAAAATTTGTACCAGGTTAAGGTTTATACGGATTATCAAAATTTGACCCGATTTATTACGACCAGAAAGCTTACAAGATAATAACTTCGTTACGCGGAAAAATTGGCGAATTTCGACTTCGTTATTATCCATAAAAAAGGATTAGAAAACGGCAGAATAAATACCTTAAACAAACGACCAGATTTCGAAAAAAATTAGTCAAAATTAGCCATATAATTTTTGATACTATTACAAAAAGATATTTACGTTTACGACAAATTGCGATAATTTAGGCAGTACCTTCCGACATATACCAGAAAATCCAATAGTATAATAATAATCTTTTAGAAAACCAAAAAACGGATAAAATATAAATCCTAAAAAAATATCAAAAGGATCTAATACGAAAAATATACGAAAATTACTTATACGGATATCCAAGGATTTACAAAACCCTAAAACGACTTTAACGCATATATTTCTTTTTTAAAATAAAATTAATAATACAAAAAGTTATACGGCAATATAATATTTACGCCAAAATAAAGGCTCGACGACATAAGCTATATGGAGAATTATAGTTATTACTAGTCGCAAAACGACCATAGTATTTAGTTATATTTATTTTTATTATTAAACTTTTTATATTTGAAAATTTAATTACAGAAATGTATTACGATAGCATTTTCGTAATCGTCGACCAATTCACGAAATTTTCCTATTTTTTATTATATTATGAGGGTACAAACGCCGAATAATTAATATACATTTCTTTAAACATATTTTCGACATATACGAATTACTAATAGAAATTATATTAAACAAAGGATCGATATTTATATTCAAGTTTTGGCAAGGCCTTATGACATAAATTAGCTTAAATTACAAATTATCTAATATATTTAAACCTTAAACGAATAAATAAATAAAACGAATAAATAAATAAAACAAATAATTAAATTAAAAAGTTACTGATTGCTTAATTAACTTATAATACCAGTTATTACGGAAATATTAAAATAATATTTACAAACGCAAATTTTGGTTTTACTTTAAAAGTTTATAAAAAAATGCGTAATAACGGTCTAATTAATATCAAAATAATCCTTACCTTAAAATAATTATGATAATTCTATTACAAATTAAAAACAAAATTAAAATTCGTACGAAATCAAATAAATAAATATTATAATTAAAAAGATTAAAGGAATTAATTTTTAAAAAAGGGGTAATAGTTTTTTTCGTTATAAAAAATATTTAAACAAAATAACTTAGCAAAAAATTCGATTTTAAGTATATCGGTCCATACAAAATCGACAAAAGAATTTCAGAAAATAAGTATTAATTGGAATTTTTATTAAAAGTTAAATTTTATCCTATTTTTCATATTTTTTATTCGAATTAACAGTAAATATAATTAAAGTATATACGATATAAAACGACGTAAAAATAAAAGATGAACAAATATACGAAACGGAAAAAATATTTAATATGCGAAAACAAAACGGACTTATTTAGTATTTAATCAAATGGAAAAAGTACCCAAATTCCGAAAATACCTGGGAATCCGCCAAAAATCTTATTGGCGCCTAGCGCCTGTTAAAGAACTTTTACCAGTAACGATAGGCGCGTCCTAATTAATAGTCGACCAGTTAATAGCCGGAATATCGGGCTAGTCGATTGCGGCTTACGTTAACGAAATAGCTATAACGGCGGTTTTTAACTGTTTTTGTTTTCGACGCTTTTGTTTCTTTAATTTATCTAATAATTAAATTTTACGTTATACTATAATAACGCCTTTTATTTACGTAAACGAATAAAACGAAAAAAAGCTTTATTTATCTTTTTTTGATATTTACGTTAAATTTTAAAGTAAAGCCGTTAAAACTTTAATAATTGCTTTTCGGCAAACGCTTTTTCGCGTTCTAAACGTTAATACTTATGACGAATATTTTCCAAAAAAAAAATAGGTATACCAGTATTATTATAAAATCGACCCCGATTAATACATTCCTTATACCTTAAAATGTTTTCCATTATTTTACATTTTATATTTTTCGAAAAATAATAAGAACAAAGCATAATTTCGTAACTAAATTCGTTAAAGGCTTTTAGGAGGTCAATACGACGAACGGTAAAAAAACGGAGAACATAACGAATTTTGAAAATGCGAAACGACATGATTAAAAGCAAAAAAAAAGGGATATTTATTAAACGAAAAAAAAAGAAATCTTAAGGGCAAAATTTGGGAAGAAAAAAGATCGTGTTACGACCCGATAAACTCCGGCCTTAAAAAACGGTCAGGCAGGAGCATACGAGCCATTTCCTGGGTTACGTAACGGTAACTATTGCTAAGCCAGTGATTATTAATAATTAAAGGTGATCCTAAGTAATCGTAATTATTACTTACAGCATAATTACAAATAATTAAGCCAAAAAAGAGAAGGATATATACGTTTATTAAATCCATAGTTAGATAGCTTTAGCTTGCAATAAAAATTCGTTACCCAAAGTACTCTTGGTATTACGAAACGTAATATATTACTGTATCCATTGCTCAGATTCCCACGATACTCCTGCCAACATAAACCCGTCGACTTAAGGTTTAATAAGTTGGTTAAACCGCCAAGCCGTCACAAAAACCCCAGCTGGGGGTGCTTTTTTCCATGACAGATTATTTAACAGATCTGCATTTTTATAATAAGGCGGCCGTATAGTTTTTCGTATAATAATTAATTCACAAGTTTATGTTTTTTTTAACACGATAATTTCTACTTTTAACTTTAATTTCAAAACGCAGTTTAAAATTATGCATATACCATAATAAAGTCGATTAGGATCTCTGAAATCTAACGTTTGGAAGAATTTCGGAACTATTTTCCGCTCCAAAACTTTTGGTATTTTAAATTTGCGCTTTCCGTCAAAATTAACTATATATCTGTAACGAACCTGTTATACATCCACCTGGAGGTATGAGCAGTATCCGAAAAGGGTCTTGATTTGCAGATAACAATAGAGCGAGGAATGATTCAATGGTCTACCATACCCCACCTCCTAACTGCACACACTCACTAGCTGTACAGCAAACTCTCTCGGTCACCACACAATCCCTATAACTTCACTCATGCGTTTCTAGATAAATATTGAGGCTATTCGTATGAGCCTTTTAGGGTTAGATAGCCCTGATGCTGGCGTTCATGATGACGTAAGCCGGTGTTTCAGAACTTAAGGTTCGGCGGCTTTTTAATGCTGTGTATTCCTGCTGCAACTGTGATTTGCTATAAATTCCACCTTCGACCTTTGACCCTGGAGCCCATATAGTGCTATATATACTGCAGCTGTGGAGTCCTATACTGAAAAGGACATGGTGAACGCTATATTCGACATTACGGATAATAGTTTATCCTTCCGTAAAGCCTCCCAGAAGTATAATATACCTGCATCAACGATTTCCGCCCGTAAGAACGGCAAACACCAGCCTAGAGGGGATGCTTATCAAGACGAGCAACGCCTTGACGTAAACCAAGAGGAACGCATAGCGCAGTGGATTTTGAGGCAGGATAAGTTAGGTTACGCGCCTGGGCATGGTGTAGTACGAAATATAGTGAGTGAATTGATGAAGCAAAGAAGGACCATCGTGGGCTAGGGTAGGGTGAGGGAATGGGTACCCGTGGGTGACCCACGAAGACCCATGGGTCCTGATGGGTACCCATCCACTACCTATCTGATTTAGTGGATACCCGCGGGTACCCATCGGATTTGCCAAGGACCCATTGGGTACCCATTGGGTCTTGTGTGACGGCTAGGGGTTTAACCAACTATTAAACCTTAGTCGTACGGGTTTATGTTAGCAGGAGTATCGTGGGACTCTGTAGCAATAAGGTAACTTAGTTACGTCTCTTAATACCAAGGGCGCAGAAGCGTATTATAAGCGATTGGTATTGATAAGTGTTGCAAGCTAAAGCTATCTAAACTATGGAAATAATAAGCGTATATATTCTTCTTCCTTTTGGCTTAATTATTCATAATTACGCAGTCGGTGGTGATCACGGTCATTCGGGATCACTTTTAATCACTGATAATCACTGGCTTGGCAGTGATTACCGTTACGTGACCCAGGAGATGGCCCGTGCGATCCTTGTCTAACCGTTTTTTGAGGCCGGAGCTTGTTAGGTCGTAATACGATCTCCCCTTTCCCCAAATCTTGCCCTTAAGATTTCCTTTTCTCTTTTCTCCGTTTTGGTAAATAACCTTTTTTTCTTATTTTTAATTATGTCGTCTTATATTTCTAAGATTCGTCGTATTCCTCGTCCTTCTACCGTTCGTCGTACTAACCTCGTAAAAGCCTTCGACAAATTTGGGTACGAAATTATGCCTTATTCTTATTATTTCTTAAAAAACATAAAGTATAAAATAATAGAAAATGTTTTAAAATATAAAGAATATATTAATCGAAATTTATCCTATAATAATACTGACATGTTATTTTTTTTTTACAAAATATTTATCGAAATATTAACGTTGAAAACGAAAAAAAACGTTTGCTAAGAAACGATTGTTAAAACTTTAACGACTTTATTTTAAGGCTTAAGGTTATTATTAAAAGGAAATAAATAAAGTTCTTTTTCGTTTTATTTATTTATGTAACCAAAAGGCGTTAATTCGTTCGAAAGGCGTTACCATAGTATAACATAAGCTTTAATCGTTAAACGAGCTGGAGGAACAAAAATGTTGGAAATAAAAGTAGCTGCAGACTGCCGTTATAGCTACCACGTCCGCATAGGTTACGGTTAACTGGCCCGATATTCCGGCTACTAATTGGTCGGCTGTTAACTGGGACGCGCTTATCGTTATTAATAAAAGTTCTTCAGCAGACGCTGGGCGCCAATAAGGTTTTTGGCTGGTTTTCAGGTATTTTCGAAATCCGAATACTTTTTTCATTTAATTAGGTATTAGGTAAATCCTTTTTATTTCCGTATATTAAGGATTTTTTTTACCTTATATACTTATTCGTTTTTTATTTCCATATCGTTTTGTGCCGTATGTATTTTAATTATATCTGTTATTAATTCGAATAAGGAAACGTAAAAAATTGGATAAAGTTTAACTTTTAGTAAAAATTTCAATTAGTAATTATTTTCTGAAATTTTTTTGGTAATTTTATATAAACCGATATATTTGAAAGTAATGTTTTTGCTAAATTATTTTCTTTAAATATTTTTTGTTATAAAAAAAGTTATTTCCCCTTTTTTGAAAATTAATCCTTTTAACCTTTTCTGGTTATAATATTTATTTATTTGATTTTATTCGAATTTTAATTTTGTTTTTATTTTTTAATATAATTATCGTAATTGTTCCGATATAAGGATTGTTTTAATATTAACTGGACCGTCGTTATATATTTTTATTATAAAATTTTGAAATAAAACAAATATTTGCGTTTGCGAATATTATCTTAATATTTTCGTATTAGCTGGTATTATAGGTTAACTGGGCAATAGGTAATTTTTTAACCCAGTTATTCTGTTTATACTTAATATAATATCGTAAATATATTTTTAAAATTTGGTTTATTTATTTTGTTTACTTATTTATTTCAGGTTTAAATACGTTAAATATTTTATAATTTAGGCCGATCTATATTATTAAGCCTTGCCAAAATTTAAATGTAAATATTAATCTTTTATTTAAAATAATTTCTGTTAATAATCCGTATATGTTAAAAATATGTTTAAAGAAAATATATGCCAGTTATTCGGCATTTATATCCTTATAATATAATAAGAAATAGGAAATTTTTGTGAATCGATCGACGATTACGAAAATATTATTGTAATATATTTCCGTAATTAGGTTTTTTAATATAAAGAATTTGGTAATAAAATCGAATGTAATTAAATACCATAATCGTTTTACGACTAATAATAGCTATAACTTTCTATATGGCTTATGTCGTCGAGCTTTTGCTTTAGCGCAAATATCGTATTACCGTATAACTTTTTATATTATTAATTTTATTTTAAGAAAAGAGTATGTAGGTTAAAGCCGTTTTAAAATTTTGTAAATCCCTGGATATCTATATAACTGAAATTCGTATATTTCTCGTATTAGATCCCTTTTGTATTCCTCTAGAACTTATGTTTTATTCGTTTTTTGGTTTTTTGGAAAACTATCGTTATACTACAGTCGGAGTGCAAAAGTCTCGGTTTAGTCTCCACACCCCATATTTCCAACTACCACCTTCACAACTTCACTTATACGTTTTTCCACTAACTCTTAATAAAATTGCTAGCGATTTTAATCACTTATAGATAAATGGATTGCGCATACGGTAAGCTACTCTAATACTTCGTATACCAGCCCTGAGCTGCAATCACAGCCTCGATCCGCCTTGGCATGCTATCTATTAGGTCATTCAGCATACCTTCTGCGAACTTTTCCCATACAGCAATTGCAGTGGCAATAAGTAAATCTAGTGCTTCCTGCGTGTTGCCGAGTGACCTAAGCTTCGGTTCCTTCTTTTGGATGCGCTCCTTTAGTAGCTTCCATACATTTTCGATAGGGTTCAAGTCGGGCGAATATGGGGGCCACTCCAGCACTTCGACGGCCTGCCTTTGAAGCCATTCCTTCACGATTCGGGCGGTATGGACGGGAGCGTTATCTTGCATGAAGATAGAGTCGCCATCGAGGCATTCGGGGAGGTATTCGTCGAGGTGATCACGATAAACGCGGCCGGTTACTCCGCCCCGGGCGGCCTCGGGGTCCCCATCAAGGGCTACTAGGAAGCTCCGTTTTCCATACCGGATACCACCCCAAAACATTTGCGTCTGGCCGGTTTTTTTGTATCGGGGCTGTACATATTTGGGTAATAAACGGGATTCTTCTATTTAGAGGAAAACGGTTAGTAATTGGCGTGGCAATTAAGGTGGGAAGGGATAGCATGTTAGAGACCTTTTCGGCGGAAAACCCACTGCGCCCGTTTACCGCAACCACGGTCTATATTCGTTTCGTCGCTGAATAAAACTTTCCGCCACCATTCGGGGGGCTTATCGCGGTGTTCCAAAGCCCAAGAAAGCCTTTGCTTCGCATGTTCCGGAGTTAGAAACGGACGTTGAAGTACGCATTGGTGCATTATCCCCTTCCGGCGAAGCCACCGCGTTAAAGTCCACCTAGAGATATGTGGACAACATAATTCGGTAAGTTCAGCGATGGATATGAAAGGATTAAAGTTGATAGATCGCCATAAATGCCTTTCATGAACCGGCCGAAGCTTATGTGGGCGACCCGAACGTGGCGAAAATTGGGCTAAATTTTGACGCGTATAGCGATTACAGACGCCCCAGACGGTAGTAGGGGACACTCCGTATTTTCTCGCGATTTCGGTAAAGCCGTCGCCTAAATCTTTTTCGGACTTCCATCTCGTTCTCGTATGAGGTGACCATTCTTTTCGCGAAGCAATTGAACCCAAATTGGGTTGTCTACTTATGATTGAAGTATGAAGGGTGTTGGCGTTGAAGTGGAAGAAATACGCGTTTTTGTGGAGCGTGCAGAAATTTACCGAGACTTTTGCACCCCCACTGTACTAGATCTTTTGGTACATGTCGAAAGGTACTGCCCGAATTGTCGCAATTTGCCGCGGGCGTAAATATCCTTTTATAATAATATCGAAAATTGTAGAACTAACTTTAACTAATTTTTTTTCGAGATTTGATCGCTTGCTTAAAATATCTGCTTTGCCGTTCTCTAATTTTTTCTTGTAAATAATAACGAAATCGAAGGTCGCTAATTTTTCTGCATATCGAAATTATCGTCCGGTAAATTCCTTAATCGTAATAAATCGGATAAAATTTTGATAATCCGTATAAACCTTAATTTGGTATAAGCTTCCCTTTAAGAAATGCCTAAATTCTCGAAATGCGATAATAATAGCTATGAATTCCTTATCTGGAATACCGTAATTAAGTTCGGCTCTTTTTAGCTTGTATAAAAAGAATATAATAAGGTACAATTTGCCTTAATTATTTTGTTATCCGATTATTAAGTTTAACGCGTAGTTCGAAATATCGGATTTTAGCTTAACGAAGCGGTTTGGATCGTATATAATCAATACTAGCTCGTTAATAATCGCATTTTTGATATCCTAAAATGCTTTTTCCGTTTCGGACGTTTAATTTTTTTTTTCGTATAGTTTGTTAGGGGTATAATTATTTTGCTAAAGTTTCGAATAAACTTACTGTAATAGTTGGCGAATCTAAGGAATACTTATACCTCCTTAATTATCGTTGGCGTTTGTCATTCTGTCATTACAGCGATTTTCTTAGGGTTTATCCTAATATATCCTGGGGTAATAATATGTCCTAAATATTTTATTTTTTATGCGTAAAACTGATTTTTCTTTGCGTTAATAAATAACCTTGCGTTCTATAAAGTTTGAAAAACTTTATGAACGTATTTTGCGTATGCTTTTTCTGTTTTTAAAAAAATAAGAATGTCGTCGAAATAACAAATAACGAAAATATCGAGGTATTTTCGTAATACGTAATTAATTATTTGTTAGAAGGTTGCTGGTACGTTTGTAAATCCTATTAATATAATTAAATATTTAAATAATCCATATTTCGTTCTAAAAGCTATTTTCTATTCGTATTTTTTAATCCTAATTAAATTGTATTTATTCCTAAGATCGAATACTATGAACCATTTGGTTTCGTAAAATCGGTCTTTTATTTCCGTAATTAAAGGTAATGGTATTCAATCTTTAATAATAATGTCGTTTAATTGTTGATAGTTAACTATATATCGTAACTTTTCGTTCTTTTTTGATACGAAAAACATAAGGTATCCTGCTGGTAATTTCGAAGGTCGAATCCATCCTTTTTATAACCGATCCTTTAGGTATTTTTTAAGAATATGTAATTCGTTTTCACTAAGGTTATAAATGCGGTAAAATTTCGTCGAAGATCCTTTTTTAAGGATTATTTCATGATTTCATTCGTTATATTTTAATAACTTTGTGTTAAGCTTTTTTTTAAAGAGCTTTTCGTATTTGTGGTATTGTAATGGTATATTAATTAGATTTTTTGACTTTTGGGGCTATTATTCTAGGTTGTTATTCAGTTATTTTAATTTCGTTCTGATAATAATAACAATACGTCGTATTTTTCTTTAATAGTTATTTTTTCTATATCTTGTCTTTTTGAGTGGTAAGGTTTTTGTTATATCCTTATATCTGTATTCGTTACCATTATCAATCGAATATTGAGATCTTAATTTTCTTTTTTTGTCTGCTGATAAGGTATAAGGTGAACTTTACTTAGCCAGTCCCGCCATTAATTAAGATTCCGTACTGGCGTATTTATGGTAATCCTAAGATTATATCGTAATTTCCGAATAAAACGATGTCGAAATTAACCGTCTAGTGTTATTCTTGGATAAAAATCTCGAAGTAATTAATTTTGCGTATGATTTTTCCGTTATCGTAAACGAATTCCTAACTTTCGGTATTCGTCATTATATAAGGTTCTAACTTATATCTCCATAGCAATTTAAGCTTATTAACCACATTTGGTATAATGTAATTTCCGCCTAAAGCTCCGTAATTCATTATTGCGGTATATTAATGCGTTCCGATTCGTATATCTAAGGTGATAAGGTTATTCACGTTTTTTATCGCCGCGTTTGAAGCCCTTTTTGGGAATTTTCTTTAATTTCTCAGAGCTTCGTTATTTTGCAATTTTTTTATAAGTAACCTTTTTAAATTTTATTCGAATTTGTCGAGCCTTATTTATATTTCTTCGTTTAACGTATCAAATTGCTATATCTGTCGTTATTGCCGGCGTACTGTTTCTTCTAATTATATTAGCTGGTTTTAGTTTTGCTGCAATTTTTCTTCCTATTAAATAAACTGTTTTTTTATATTTGCAATTATATCCCATTATACGTTATTTTAATTATCGTTTTAAAGATCTTTTGTAAACTAACGTATTTCTTTTTTAATAGTTTTTTTTGTAAAAGTCCGTAATAAATGCTAATTGAAAATGGAAATCCGTAATAACTTTCTAGCAGTATTGTTTTACTATGTGCTGGATTAATTTTTTTCCGTTTAATAATTATACTACTGGAAATAACAAAAAGGGTTTTTCTGCGGGTATTACTTTTTTTCGAGCTAACTTTTTTCTTCGGTCAATTGCTAAATATCTCCTAAGGCTATAAATCGAAAGTATTAATATTATTATTTATCGTTCTTCTTATCTTCGGTACGGTTAAGAAAGTAGAATCCTTTATAATATATACGGGTAATCCGTTCGTAAATATACTGTTTTTATTCCTCGTAATCGGGATATTCTCGTCGTCGACAATATATGGCATATATTTTGCCGTATCGATCAGAGCTTCCGGGACAAACTTTTTTATCCAGTCCTAATATTCGCGTAACCATCTTTGTAATGCTTCTTATTATTCTCGCCATATTTATTATACTAGCTTTTTGGTTTCCCGCATTTTTCATCGGATTTCTTATTATAATGGTCTTTATTAGACCTTTTGCTATAAGGGACCTAGTATATATTTAAGCTAAATTATGTTAATAGATTTGCTTCCTTTTTCTGATTTTGTCTAGATAATCCCTTAGATCCTGGTTTCCAATCGTTTTGTCGGGGCTTTTTAGGTATCTTATACTATACTACCTTATGTTCCATTTTGTTACAATTATAACATTTGGTTTAGTTCCAGTCCTTTCTGTAAATAGCTTTTAATTCCATAGATCCTAGTTCTATGCCGTAAAAAGTGTTATTGCGTTAAAAAGCGTTAATATTCACCGTATATCGGGGCTTATTATTATTTTTTTCTTTAATATTTTTAGTACGTTATACATATTATCGATCGTTAATCTTAAATACTATAACGATATAATCCGACAAATAATTAAGCCGATTAAGCTTAAAAAGTTCCTTTTATATTTCTTTTTTTAGGTTATTAAAAAAATTTAGCCATTAATACTTTTTATCCTTAATTTAATTTGGCTGCTAGCTAAACTAACGTACTACCGTAACTGGATGTTAATTCTTTCTGTCGTAATTACTAAATCTGCATTTCGGCTTTTATTTTTTCGTTTATTATTCCGAAAACCTTTATTAATACTTGTTCGAATTATTCGTAATTATTATAAATTTACATTATTTCCGGGTTTTGTTTTTCGATTAATAAGATAACATATTTTTTTATAATAAGCTTAAATTAAATAACCGCATTTCCGGTAAATCGTTTAATTACGAATAAAATTCGTATAGTAAACGTAATAAATCGAATAGGAAAATACCCAAAATATATTTGACATCAAGTTAAGAACAATTATAGCTTAATCAAGGTTTTATCGAAAATTCTGGCTTGGGAGGCTTAAGGACTTTTTCTGGTTCCTTGATAAAATTTAACTAAATAACTTAACTTACTTAAAAAAGCTTTCCGGTCTTGGGAGCTTTTCCTTTTTCCTTAAGTTTCTTATAGGCGGCTTAAAGGGAAATCGTAAGATTATTGTTGTTTTTCTCAAATTGAAAAATGCGTTCGCTTATAGCATCCAGTCGTCGAAGAACTTCTTCGCAAGTAAAGCGAGGCTTCTTCTTTTCCTTTTAGGATTCCATTCCAGTGTCCGGGTAATCAGGGACCTGGTAAGTAGGCTGTTCGGGCTGCTTGCTGGTAAACATAATGTCGGCGATATTGCTCAAAGTCTGACGGTACTACTGAACAAGAGCTTGCAACGTGTAACGGCTAGGGGTTTAACCAACTATTAAACCTTAGTCGTACGGGTTTATGTTAGCAGGAGTATCGTGGGACTCTGTAGCAATGAGGTAACTTAGTCACGTCTCTTAATACCAA
>QJNS01000405.1:0-18843 GCA_004154925.1 Monosporascus cannonballus
TTTTTTTTCTCTACCCCCCCCCCCCCCCCCAATGTCCAGCCCTACCAAGTTTCTCTGTCCCGGGGTAGCAATGGCTCGAGCCACGAAGCCGCTTACATCCTCTGCGAATTGATAACAAGCGATACCGTACACGAGCCCGAATGTAGTTGCGCTATTAGGATCCTTCTTCGGATACGATTCCCTAGACTCCGAAACCTGCAACTGAAAAGACCATCTTTTAGGCCAGATGTAACCAGGCGAGCCTGCGAACACGAAGTACAGTAGTATTTCCGCTCGAAGCGACGAGTACAATGCCTATCATCTCATTTTCTACTATTACCTACATAGAACAGCTGGTCGCGAGTAGAAGCATATGAAAGAACACATGCAATCCGGAACGATGCACAGAAGTAGGAGCCCAGGTCCACTAGGATGGCTTTGCATAATCATTAGCCATGCATAACACATAAACAGAGGACGGCAGGCTCGCACCGCTGCGATGGCACTTGACCATGCGCACTGAAGACGTAGCAAATAATGTCTTTCCTTGCCACATTTGGGGATTCTGGGCAAGTACATGTGGTTGATTGTTATGAGTTTGAACATTGAATACCTCGTAAAGACTGAGTACAAAGTACGGAGCAGTCTAGACCCCCCGACTCAAATTCCCCAACCGGAGAAGGCCTGAGCGGGGTCATATCCGAGGCGACCTGCAAAGAGGCGTCATGAGGCTCTGGGCCTAAATGTGGGACTTTCGTCTCCCCGAAATGAGTTAATCTTTGCAGACAAGGCTGCCTTCTATCCTTCGCACGTTTGCAGGCGCAACAACCTCCCGCCTCGTCTCGCATCTTATTGGACCATCATTAACATCACGGGAAAAGCTGCCATGGACTATCATTCCATCCATGGCCAAGACATTTCGAGTTTTGACTTGACTTCAACACGTGAGTCGGATGCTTTCGTCAGTGTCTGCGCAGCCAGAAGACTGATTAACGTGCAGATCGTCTACCAACCGTATCAGCCGCGCAGGCTCTCGAGGATATTAGCACAGACCCCAGAAGATACATATCAACTGGCATTCGTGCGCTTGACAATGCCCTCGTTGGCGATCCAAGTGACGATGGAGATGCTTCGCCCGGCATTGGCGGGTTCCAGAGGGGACAAGTGATCGAGATTTGGGGACCTCCGGGTTCTGGCAAGACTGCTCTGGGGTAAGTCCGACGGACATAACAGCGGGGACGTCTTATGTGAAATTTATCATTCTAATCGCGTTTGCAGGATGCAATTGGCTGTGAATGCCTTAAGAACTGGAGCCAAGGTTATCTGGGTAGGTCAGTCCGCCTTCCTAGTCTCAATTATGGGCGGAGATTCCAGGTCTCATTTCGGCCATCCTTCAGAATCCGGACGATATTAATGTATCCCCAGACGGATTCCACACGGCATTGGGCCAACGCCTACAGGACATGATCTCCCGTGGCCTTGGTTCTCCACCGGCAACAGACCGGCATCCAGAACCGAGTGACAGCGATAACCTGCTCCATTTCACAACACCATGCCTGGCACACCTTATTGCGTTGCTCTGTAAACCCACGACGGGTAGTGTTCCCGATGGTACGTCTCTGATAGTGATAGATTCGTTTTCTGCATTGTTCAATCACGCTTTCCCGAAGAGCCTTGAACCCCGGCAGCAGACCAAAGGTAAGACTATCCTAACACCCCTTATAATATGGGTATGTGCCTGACCGCGATCTTCCCAGGGCCAGGACCGTCAGCCAGACGGCTACAGGTTCTTCAGTTCTTGATTTCAGCGCTACAGAAACTTGCTGCTGCAAGAGACATCTTGATTGTCATACTCTCTCAGTGTGCCACAAGAATGCAAGCCGAACGTGGTGCCACCCTTGTTCCGGCGATTAATGCTAATGCCTGGGAACAAGGCATTGCTGGTCGACTAGTCCTGTTCAAAGATTGGACTATTCGCAACGGCAGACTGGAGAGTGCTCACTTCACTGGGATCCAGAAGCTGGATGGCAGGTCGCTCCCCGGAGCCATTGGCCAAGCGTTTGCATTTAATATTCAATCTGTAAGCTGTCCTTTTCTTTCACCCCAGATCAAGGCCATTAACCTGGTTTGCAAGGACGCCCTTGTCGAAATTGAAACCGACGGCAGCCAGCCGTCCTTGGTGCTGTCAACATCGCATGGCAAGAGGAAGCTAGACGAGACAGATTTCGAACTTGCCGACAGCGAGGACGAAGATTATGGCTGGGATGACGAAGATGCCATCGAGATGCCGACTGTGCCACAATGGCAGGGTTCTGAGGATATCCTCCTCGGCCACAAAGACGACGATGGGAATCAGTCAGAGGCAACTTCTGATGACCACCCGCAAGATCCGGATGTATCTCCTTAGCAGGTCGCTCTTGGACGCTTCTGGGGGGGCATGCTCCTGGTATTATCACCGAGGCGGTTGGCCCCAAAAAATGGGGACCACGTTCTAGACTCCACCTCGCCCGGTTGGCCAGCGTCATAATGTTTTCAAGCGCTGCAATAGGACGCCAAAAATTATTCAAACCTTGCATGGACCTACCAGGATCGGTCAAATGTCGGCAGCTAGACAGAGCCGCAGGTACGCCGAACGGATCCACACGTCTCGGGCCGTTTCGGTAGCGAACTCTCCACTCGCTTTGAAGGGTTGGCTCGACGTTTTTATGAAGTGCCGACACCAACTTCACATGCTAACGATTACCCAAGATGACCACGACGTTAAGGTCAAGGATCGTTGCGGATAGAGCCACTCCCCTCCCTTGCCGGTTAAAGTGAGGCGAATGTCAGTTATACACGCGACTATGCCGTTGTAATTCAGCCGGCTTGTTCGTCATTAGCAAGGACTGGCCGAACAGGAAGTCCGTCAAAGTATATTGGTCTTGCTCAAGGCCACAGGCGTAATGAAGATGGTTTATGACATGGCATCCTCAGCGGCCTTCCCAACCTTTTTCTCCGACCGGCAACGCAACGGGAATGCCGCAGCGTTACATTGCATTTGCATCGTCCCCAGCTTCGGGCTTGTAATCCGGCGGGAGAATCCCTCTACCACGCCGTCGAGAATGCGGAGCTACCTCCAGGCTACAGAGAGAAAGCATCTTGGCCTCTCCGTTCCAGTCGATCGTTCACTACAAAACTCTCGTAGCTCCCCGACGTTGCAGCGCACTTGACTTGACAGCTCCGTCGCAACGCGACTAGATCGATTCCAAGATCGTATACATAGCCCTACTATGAACGGCGCGGCCTATGCGATGTAGGTGCAGCCGGACTGATCGACGCGTGTCCCCCGGGGGCCCTCCAAGAAAACGAACGCATTGGCACGACTGCACGGCACCCTGCGTTGCACGGCCTACGCCCTAATTAGCTTGAAAGTGCACTCTTGGACGCGGGTCTTGGTTGCAGTCGACGATGGTGGTCTACTGGTTCCGTAGTTCTTTTAATTGACCGATGTGCCCCTGCAGCAATCTCTCTATCGGTTTCCTTTGCGCCCTTGATTTTATTGTGTTCTCTATTTTTTGTCCTGCCTCGTCTTCCTTTCCGGAGCCGTCCATCGAGCCACCACCAGGACGCAACCGAGAAACCCACCTTCCGAATACGATCTCCTACATGCCTCTGCTCGCTGGCTGGAGGGGCGACGGCTCTGGCGGCGGTGGAGAGGCAAGACACATCGTCGATCGCATGGACTTTTGCATGTGTTTCTTACACACACGTCGTCTCATGAAAGGGGACAATCCCACCGCCCCTCGCTCTCTCTCCGCTTCTCTCCGCTTCCATCGCAATGCGGGTCTTGCGACGTTCTAGACTTATTATTACTCGAAGCGGCATGAGAAGGGGGAGAACAAAGAAAATCGTTTCTAACGGGCCCCCCCTCCATAGCCGTCTCAGGTGGCCCCGTAAGTAGCAGGAAACACATCGGCCCCGATCTCTGCGGGTCCCCTGTGTTGCGTCTACTTAGGGTAGGTGCGTGCGTACGTGCATGACGCACGACCAACAAAACGCGTAAACTAGAAAGAGCGAACTCCTGGTTATTAAGGACATAAATACATACATGTCGTCGTAGAAAAGCCCATCGCAATTGCGATCTAGGTATCCGTACGGAGTCCTTTGGTGAGAACCTCATCGTTTGTGGTATAAAACATATCTATCTCGGTAGAGCTATGTATGTGCATAGCTGACCACCTTCCTAGATTGATGCATATGTAGATACGTAGCCAGAGAACTTAATCTTCATATATGAGTTGCGTACGTACGTATGTGCGCCGACTGAGAGCGGGATACGGACGGCGTTGGTGGGGCTGTCGACGTGGACGCTCGTGCTGAAGATGGCTCAGCAACTCTTGCTACTGCGTAGCCTACCTTCGGTATGCGGGTTCGATCAACGCTCTGCGGACTGCCGATGATGAATTATGGCTGTGCACATAGGTGAGTAGGTATTAGCATGTAGCTAGGCTGGCATTACGCGTAGGTTAAGTTCTGTCGGTCAGTCGGGCGGTCAGTCAGTCTATCTGTCAGTGATGGCGGCATCTCTGTCCGTTAGTGGTGTGTATGTGTCTGCGTGCGATATATCTCGCCATGGATTTAATGGTTTCCTATTGCCTACGAGCCCCTATAGCGGTCGAGTGGGAAGAAGCCGTTGCACGGGTCCTTCTGTTTGGTATTCATTCGTCTCTCACCTCTCCCGTTTGCCGAGCCGAGCCGAGCCGGGCGGGCGACGGACGAGAAGACGGATAGACAGAGAGGCAGACTGACTGACCGACCGACAGGTAGCCAGACACTGAGATGCGATACCCCAGCCCAGCCGCGGAGGTACACTGGTTGAATGAAACAATCCTGGATGTTCCTAACTAGCTCAGCTCGTAGATAGGTATTCACCTGGATACTTAGTCAATTCATCTTAGCTAGTTTGCTAAATTCTCTCTAGAGCTCAGGAATTCGCGACATATACCACGATCGCCTTCTCACCCCTTAGATATTGCTGGCCAACCGACCAACCATTTGGCTATATACATACACCGATGCCACTTCTGCTATACGTAAACCTTATTTTCCAGCTCCAGGCCGGATGGATGGACTATTGGCCACAATAGCGACGACGACGGCCCCCTTTCAAGGCACGCTGCTTCAGTGGTACTCTCTGGCCCGGGAGCTTCTTGGCCACCCACCCCAGTTCATCGTTTTAACACGGCTCCCACCAGCGCCGTCCTCGGCAAAGCTTCCTGCCACTATACCGCCGACTCCCCTCGGGGCGACTCATCTAGCCCCACTTTCTCTCGGCTAGCTCGGCAGGTGTTCCAGATCCGGGACAGCTCTGTCTCGAGACCCCTGCTTCACACGTCGTCTCGTCATTCGTATCTGGTAACTGCTCTAGCGCCGTGAGTGTAAGGAAGGCTTCCGAAAGGCGTGGGGGCTCTCGTAGGTAACCGGACTGGTCTGGCAGCCCGTGTCCGGCGAGCGACGGGCCTCGCCGCACTACCCATTTCTCGGTGTGGAGTAGTACCTCCTTCGCCGGAGACCGGCGCAGGCGAAGGCGGTGCTGCCGCCGCCGCTGGAACCGTCCAGCGAGACGGTCAGGTCGGCGCGGGGGAGACGTTCACGGCGGCCTCGGAGGGTGATGGCGCCCGGGGAGCCCCATGTCGTTGCCATCCCCGTCCTCGGCCGACCGAAGGGGAGCAGCCCCAGCAATTCTCAACGGCTGACGTCCGGAAGTAACCTGTGTGAGGAGGCTCGGCTCGATTTTGACTCTCGTGGGCGAGGCAGCCCAGGCTGACATCCAGGTAGGGGGGTCGACCACCGTGAGCGAGCCACCGGTGCCCGCGCAGTTCCGCGCCGCTCTGCCGCGCCGCCAGCGCGTTCGGACTCGGACACCTGGCCAAGTGCCTATTTTGGCACTTTCGAGAAGAAAGCACTATCTATCCTTGCCCGTCAGCACACCGTTATCGCTCGCTCCTCGGGGAGCTATGTCGGTGCTGGTAAGCTCCATCAAGTTCACATTCGCCGCAACCTGTCAAGTTGGAGAAAAACGCGAGTTTGATTTCACCCACCGGAACACTTTACGAAAGGCTTTGACGAAAAGGCTCATGCTTGAGTGTTGCTATTGCTTCCCGGTCTATCACGCCCTGTTTACCATGCGCTATCAAATCTCATGAAGGTCGTTGTAGGCACGGCGGCAGAGACGGGATATGGTGATATATTGTGCCGTCTTGTTGCAAAGGCAACGGAGATGCCGTGTACGGTCTAGGGAAGCTATCCACTATAGAAATCTTGGGGCTACGTTGGATGGTACCGAGGACAAGTGTCCGGTGTCTTCTACGGTGATAACTTGGTATTATATGGAACGTAAGAATAATGATATGGAAAGTTGCCGGGAGCCCTAATAGGCGATATTCTCCATCCGTCAGCTAGGTGGCCGGTGGTTCTAGAGCAATGTATTCAGCAGTCGAGCCGTATAAACACCCTCGACTAGACAAATCTGCCCCATCACTCAGCTTGCCTTGCCGATTGGTGTTAGATAGGTATTATTATGGGATTTAGTGACATGAAGATCCATCATGCAAGAGGAGAGGACCAACAGCGGCGCGCCGGGATAATGACCATACTTGGAGAGTGATGGTATTGTTCTTGAAGTGAATAGAGGATTTCCCTCGGCTCCCAATCTCCAATTTTCTGATCCACCGGCTGAATGCGGATATGGCGGTTGGAAACAAACAAACGGTGCGTTAGGAATCAATCGTCTCTGTTTCGTCTCTTCATTCCCTCAGGTACGCATGGGTCTAACCGGCGGTGCCCTAAAGCGTGGGATGATAGAACGGTCCGCAGTTGGACCAAATGTGACTCTTTCGAAGCTTATCCTATTTGATTTTATGAGGTATTCAATCGCTGTCCGATTTCCCTGTAGATTCCTCCAAAGTAGATATTGTTGCGTGCCTATCGTGAGGTAGGAACGAGGACGTATTGTCGGAGTGAATGGTCCCCCCTGTTCTACGCAATGGGCCCTAGCATCCCTGTGTCACGTGGTAGAAAGCAAGGGTAGTGATTTACCTACGTCACCATCTCGCCCATACAGACAGCAGGTGGTGCTATGAAGAATACCATGCCATGGTATCTTCAAAGTTCTTTTATTTATAATCGAGTTCACCATGTTCTTCCTAGGAATCTCTGACACCTTTTACTTTACAACTAATATTGCGAATTATTGTTGTTCTTGCTTCTACGGCAGAACAAGCTGAACCTTTTCCAAAACCAAGCACAGAGTCTACAGCCTCACAAGATGGCATCGACAAGTCAATTTGACGTCGCTAAACTTTTCAGCGCCATGGACATTGTAGCAGTGGTCACAGGCGGTACGTACGACGGACCCTTTTATCAAAGTCCCCAGGCCCCTTAGGTACTTTGCTGTTCCGTACGCTAACAACTGCCCAGTACGTCTCCATGCTTATCCACTCCCTGAAAGGGAGGAAGAGAGATATGCCCTTCGCTCTTCTCAACCAGCACCTACAGATGTGAAGAGACAGAGAAACAGCCCTTTGTCTCTCCTCCCGCTTCAGAGGTGTTAACATATCGTAGGGAGGAACAGGCATCGGACTCATGGCGACGCAGGCCCTGTCGGCCAACGGGGCGCGCGTCTACATCACGGGACGGCGGGTCGAGGCGCTCGAGAACGCGGCCAAGACGCACCAGCCGTCGGGATCCGCGTCAACTCGATCGCGCCCGGCTACTTTCCCAGCGAGATGACGGCCAAGAGCAGCGACGACAACCAGAAGGGCCACCTGCCGCTCCGGCGGGCGGGACGCGAGGAGATGGGGATGACGGTGCTGTACCTCGCCAAGAACCTGTACGTCAACGGCCAGATTATCACCGTTGACGGCGGCGTTCTGAACGTGATCGCTGGTTCATGAGCGGAGCAGGTTGGCGGGGCGGCGCGGGTACTGGCTGTGTCAAGGCCGGTTTGATGGATTGTTGCAAGTGAGCCTATCCGTCGCTCAGACGAAAGAGTGATAGGTAAAAGCTTGAGTATGAGGAGGAAAGGGGTGCTGAAGCGTCACCCTGTCTGGTTGCTAAGATGTTGTGGAGTTCGTACAGGAGGGCATGCTTTCAATGTGGTTAGAGGAAGCCAATGGTCTCTGCCCTTCTTGGGATGCGTTACGAAGTATACAAAATAGTAATATGACGGTCAGAGAAAATCTCCTAAACAGAAGACCCACGTGTTCTCACGAGATCATAATAGCGGCAGAGATCGTAGGGCTATAGCGTCTAGCCAGGTCGATGCGGCAGTTACGCACACGGTTCCACAACCGTCCAGGAGAATTCACTCCCAGAAATAGCAACTTAATACAACTATGTGGTCAGAATACTCTCTCGATAAGCATGCTGCCTTGTCGACCCCTTCACACTAGTAGGTGTCGTCGTGGTAGGCCCGCGTACCTTTTCAGTCCCGGCCACACAGGAACTAGGTGCATAGCTAGCCACCGGAGAATGATTTGGCAGGCTCAACGCAAGCAAGTGGCTAGGGCCGTTTGATATAATTACTGAAGTGAGGAGGCTTGCCCAACTCTTCGCCGTCCTCTCTCCAAGCCAAAACAGTAGATATTATATCACCGCGGACCTGCCGTAAGCATTGCTCAAGAACCTCAGCCGCGCACAGAACTGCCGGACCCGGGACCCAGAGTAATTTGGGGAATGTGTCGCGAGGAATATGGAGACGACGGATAAATTCCTGGTTCTGATTGTGCTGCTCTTGCCAAATCAGACGTAACAAAGACTTGTGCCGACGACATCAGGGATGGCGCGATAACGTAAACCGCGAGGCCATTCAATCAGCAATCAGGTCCAGACGGGATCCAGTTAGGAGATGGATGTATCGCGGCCCGCCGATGGCGTTATGGCAGCCCACTAAGCCTCGACGGCGCTACACCAAGCTCGAACATCCCGAACAATAAAAGGGGTCACTTCGTTATCGACTGCCGTGGATTGCGTCAATGGGAAAATGCAAGTCTCGGTGCCACTGACGACTGGTAACAATGATGAGGCTGTTGGCTCGTGATAAGCATGTTCGCTCAGATACATCAGGATAGGAGTCTAGTTGAATCATTTCCCAATTCACGTCTTCCACTCGTGCGTTGTAGTAATGCTCAAGAGGTCCGGCAAGTGACAAGCTGTGGGCGATCATATACGGAGCTTCTCACAAGACGATACCACAGAAACGCGAAGACCGTGGCAGGACGGATATCGACAACAGAGGAGCCGCGGCGAAGGTCCCACTTAGCCGACATGCAGTTGCATCTCGTCGCGGCGACTGGCGAGCTCGTCGGCACCTTCATGTTCTTGCTCTCAGGCTACACGGCACAATTGATGGTAATCAAAGTGCTCCTGCGACTCCTGGTGCGATGGAAACACTCCATGTCGGTCTTGGGTACGGGTTCTCGTTACTGGTGACCGTACTGACCTTTTACGGTATCAGTGGTGGGCTGTTCAGGCCGGCTGTACGTATATCCCGTTTTCTTTATGCCTTGGCGAGCATGTTTGCTGGGGAAGCGATGTTCAAGTTGCCCTCGGCCTATGCCTCGGAGGTCAACTACCATGGACGCGTGCTGCCATTCTTGATACCCTGACAGATAATCGCCTGTATGTGCGCGGGAGGTGTGGTGAAGGCGATATTCCCGGGTAGCATGCGTCCTTGAATACCAACCATCACGGCGCCAGGGATGAACATAGCCCAGGGTTTGTTCGTTGAGATATTCTTCACTTCCTATCTCATATTCGTGGTCCTGATGCTTGCTGCTGAGAAATTACGGGATACTTTCATGGCGCCTATAGGCATTGGATTCCCGCTCTTCATGGCTGAATCCCAGATAAGTTTTATTGCCCGATGTACTCGACTGCTAGCCCAGAGGGAACGGTGAACTGATCTGTGGATAGACATCCATTTCACCGGAGGTTCCTTGAATCCGGCACGAAGCCCTGGTTGCGCTGTTTGCTGCCCGAGGCGTTCCTGGCTACGATTGGATATGCTGGCTTGGGCTAGTCTCCCGTGCCCTCCTCGGCGCAGGATACTTCCGATTTGTGAAGATGCGCCGTTACGGGGAAGCAAACGCTGGGCAAGACGAGATCCGAGACGACAATGATCATGTGTACAAATTTCGAGACAAGATAATGGTTCACGTTTCATACGAGGGAGGTACCGAGTAGAGTCTATAACGACTTCTCCTCACTCACTGTTTTTGCAGACATCTTTAGGAAGTTGAAGCAGTCCCACTCGAATCTGTCATGTTTGCCTGCGCCAACATCCCCAGATATTACGCCTGGAAATGGAGGATAAAATCAATAGCAATTTAGTAATGCCAAACTCGATAAGAAGTAGTGAGGATGTTGAAGACATGGTCAACCAGTAGGGGATACAAGAGAGCCAACTGAAATAATAAGCGGCGTTGAGCTTGACTGGATCCTGGAACGTTGAATATGAACTCGGGATAGCATCAATTGAGTCATCATAACCCCGCATATATGGAATGGGATGGCACGGTTGATTGGGCCGAAATGTTTTAATAAAAGAGAGTAGGAGTTGAATCATCTGTAGGCGATTCTGTGGATGAAATGCGAAGTAGAGTTACTCATAGGCTGACAGGTGTTGAGTCAAAATCAGCTGGCATCTCGCTTGGCGCCTTCCATTTCGAGGTAGAACTTCAATACTTGAATCTTACGTCTTACGTACGAAAACTCATCCGGCGCCTCCGTCATCGTCTCCCATCTCTCACTCTCACACTCACACTCACACACTCTCTCGCGCTCGTGACAGTTCGAGCGTCTCGCCTGACCCAAACTGTCTGTTATGCCGAAGAAAAGACACCAAGCAAAATATTCGAAACCGCCATCCGTCGCGCCGCCTTCGTTGAGCATCTCATCCTCGTCTCGGACCAACTCTGGTAAGTACATAATCTTCACGGCTCCCCACATATGAATGACGCCACGGAATCCTGCCGTCGCGAAACCGTGAGATCCTGACACTGGAACTACAGCACTAACCAGCCCCCGTGTGATTAGAAAACCATGATCGCTCGGTGAACGACATCCTCGCGGACCTGCGCCGGAGCAGCATCAAGAATAACTGCGGCCCAGGTACTGTCCTCACCCACAACGCCCCCAGCGTCCCGCCCGAGCTTCGTCAGATCTTCCAGATTCCCGAGATCCCCGCCCCGGCACCTCGCAGACCGGCGCAGCGAAGAATAATCAATGGCCGACGGGCGCCGCCCGGTCCCCCTCCACCTCGCTCCTGGATATCCTTGTCGCAGTCACGACATGCGCCGCCCGACTTCCAGACCCGGGTTGCGGGGCGGATACAGCACCACCCGCTACCGGGCGCCTATTATCCGGACGAGCGCAGTCTCGTTGCGGTCGCTCTGCAGTGCATAGCTAAGGACTTGGGACAGCAACGCGACTGGAACAGGTTTTACCTATATTCCCTTCCTAGCCGGATAAGGTCGGCTTTGCTAGCCTACGTGTCGGAGCTCTACGAGTCTGGCGTATCTGCCGGTGACTTGCGGCTTGTTCTTGCCGGCCCACCCGAGGAGGAGCTTTTGGAATATGGCCTGGGGCGAGTCGACCACGGCAAGTGGAATGCAGACATATATCACCTAGACCTGACTGGCTCGCTGGGCAAGTCATTATCGTTGAAAGAGCTCGGTGATTTACTATATCCACCCGCGGTTGCACAAGAGAGTGGCGTGTTGGAGTCTTGGGATTCGGCGGACGCGTTTTTAGAATCCCCAAAACTCCTACCAAACTTGACGCATCTCTCCCTGGCAGTTGATCCTGTCTCGAGCCCTTCCGTCTCGTGGAAACAGCTTTTATCCTTTGCTACGAAAGTGCCGACATTAACACACCTGAACCTCTCTGGCTGGCCGGAGCCCTCTCTCACACCTAATGCCAAATTCGCCAAGGTGACCTCGTCCACGACCGGACAAAGCGTGCAATACGGCGGCACTGGGCCTTACAGCCATTCTCTCGATAACGATTGGTCCGAAGCGGCCATACTACTGAGGAAGTTGAGCAAGGCGCTATACAGGTTAGAGTACCTCGACCTGACCGGATGCGCCGACTGGTTTCCCGCGCTGAAAGGCGGTGAATCCGGCACGACTACTAGCAATTCGCTCGATTGGGTCGGAGACTGGGGCACGATTACCACCCTAAGGCTCTGCTCCGCCTATGCCCTCCCCGAAGGTGCGACGGTCGGGCAGATTTCGCGGTTTGCTGAGTGGATCGGCGTCGCGACCGAGGTGGAGAAGTATATCCGAGCCCAGCGGTCGGGGAAGGGGCGCTTTATCACGGTGGAAAAGGACACCCTGTCTGAAGCAGAGAATCTGGCCTTGGAGAGGGAATGGCAGCAAGCAAGATAGCACGGGTGTAGAGCCAAGAGGCGAAGTTGTATAGAGTGCAAGAATTCGTATAAATATCCAGTGGCTTCTAAATCACTATCAATTTACTCCCTGGCCGGGCATACTTGTTATCATATGGGGGACGGCTCCCCAGCGTGAGCCTACCTCTATCATCGGGGACAATTGCAGCGCAAATCGCCATGGCACGACGGGAAGCGCCTAGCCGTGTCCAGACGCCGCAGTTGAACGTCGTTCTTATAGAATAGAGAGGTTTGGGTCATTGCAAGGCAGTAGATCAAGACTGGGTAACCATAATGGTACGTAGTGCTTTTTTACAACTATCATTCGAGAAAACATCGTCTCCAACTTTCAACCTAGCTGGAGTTAAATGAAGACAAATTGCGTATACATATGTATTTCGATAATCTAAAGACAGCCAGCAAACAAGGGAAAAGATACTATCCGGTGGGTGGCCCGGATATTTGTGCTTGGTTGGCTACGATCTGATGGCCCTTAAGTAGGCGGAACAAAGAACGGGCACAGGTCCTCCAACAAACAAATCCAGAATTATCGTTTTGGATCACTAAAAATCGAATGGTATTTCCAGCTGCCTCGAAAATGTCCACCCACGCGCGCGCGCTCCCAGTTCAGTTAAACATTTCTGGGCCTTGTTTCAGGGTCACCAAGCAATAGCCGACGTGTGGCTGCTGCGGTTCGATCTTCTCGGATCGTAGCGGCTATGGTGGATACTGTAGTCGCAAGTTGGGGGGTGGGGGCTGGGGGGCACCAGCCCGTCAACCTTGGCTAGAGGTAAATACCTACCACAAGCACTGCAATAGCTTGGAGAAGAGATGGAGTGGCGAAGCGCTGTTGAGTGTTGTCCCGTTGAATTGCGGAGTCTTAGGTTTATCTTATGCTACAATCATTATATTCCTATGCCTTATAAAGCAGTCATAAGGATTCGGTGAATCAGATAGTCCATTAAATTTCTTCATCAGAAGGACGTGTGCCATGCTGTGCGATAAAGGGTTGAAGTGGCCAAGAGCCCGCTGATAGAGAAAACGAAAACAAGGATTATATTCTAACCGTGAAAACCATGGATCAGTCATCGTATTCGAAGATACTGGGTATAGTATCTATCGTGCAAATTATACCGTGTAATGATTTTCTGTGTATTCGGCTCAGTCTGGAAAATATGGCTAGAACCCAAATGCACCTTGCATTGTATTACAGATAGGCCATGGGTGAGGGTTGCTGGTACCCCTTGCCCTGCACGGGACCCCTATGACGCAGCCCCCATTCCTCCGTCCAATCAGCGCCACGGAGCGCGGCCGAAAGTAAGGATGACGAAGCAAGATCCGGCGGTAGATCGCCCTCGATCATAACTCCCCTGGTGGTTGTTGCATCTTCGATTCCGAAAAGTCTTGCTCTTCTTTATCTCGATTGGGTGACATGGCGCATGTACGTACGCCGAGGAAGGCGGTAAAAAGATGGGCAACGTCAGGTAACCAAAATGGGAGAATGCCGATGCATGAGCATCCCGGGCATCTCTATTTGATTGTCCCCTGTGAATCAGACTCAGAACCGGGAATGATACCACAACCCCCCCCTGTTGTTGGCGTAATGGAACTTGATACTTAAAAATGTGAATGGGCGACTGACTTGTCGCCTTCCTTGATTCATCTAGTCGGTCTGTGTCGCCCTATGAATCCCAGACTGGGCTGTTAGTTGTCTTACAACTAGATATATAAGTCGGTTTCCTTTGTTCCCTAGCTGTCTCCCGCCATATACAAATATCTTCTTAAGCTCCGCTTACAGAGCTTTTGGCTGCTTTCCGCTCATAATACCTTTCTATGATTGCTTCCCCCCAAATACGAATTGATTTACCTTAAAGGCGATTTTTTAATCTTGTTGGCAACATGAAGATGCTTGGAGCTGGGCGAGTTACGCCCCTTCCGGTGGTGTTCCCCCTTCTCCTGTCGTTAGCCGCATTCGTCCTGGCGATGATAGCGCTCTTCGCCGGGACCGGTAGCCGGCAACAGGAGCTTGAGGAATACCACATCGTTGCAGTATGTTTCTGGAAGTATCCGCCTCGACAATACGGTACTAATGCCAGGCTCTTAGATAAATATGTCAGGTTTCGGGAAAGATCTGCTGCCGACGGAAACGTCAGAAGAGGCGGCCCCGGAGCCCACTCGCGACGGCTTCCTAGGGTTTATTGATGACGTTGGCGACAAAGCAGACGACCTTAAAGATGAGATCACGGACAAAGTCGGTGATGCCCTCGACAACGCTGCAGACAAGCTCGCAGATGCGCTGGGCATCTCGCAATGGTATTCGTTCCACATCATGAACGTCTGCGAAGGCGACTTCGCCCCGAACGCAACCGAGGTTGGCGCCTGGTACAATACCACTAACTGTACAGCCCGCGAGCCTGGAGGTCCGTAGCTTTTCTCTCCCGGATTGCCTGGCGAAACATGCTGACTGGTTGTAGTGAAATTCAACCTCACAGAGGTCATTAACCACGAGATCGATATGGGGCCGCTAAACTTCAACACTGCCAACGTCGAGCTCCCCGATGCGGTGCGGCAAGCGGTTGACCTCCTCAATAGCGCCCTTTTCGCCATCTTCATCTTTTACGTGCTTGGTAGCGCATTCTCCGGTCTGGCGTTCCTGCTCAGCATCGCCACCCTCGCCCTCGCTTATCGACAGCCGGGAAACCATAGGACGACGGTCCTGCTGAACGCGCTCAATGCCTTCCTCGGCACCCTCACGCTTATGATCGGGAGCGCCATCACGACGGCCGTCGCGAGGAAGGGCGCGGCTAAAATCAACGATATGGGCGACGGCGTGGGCATCTCGGCCATCGTCGGGCGCAAGCTCATCACCATCTCCTGGGTGGCGTTCGGGCTCATGTGCGCGACGTTCCTGTTCTGGACCCTCACGTGCTGCTTCCCGCGCAGAGATCAGTGGGACCAGGGCCGTGCATACGCCGAGAAACCCGCCAGGCCCAGCACCTCTAGCGACCGTGGCTTGCTCCGCGACCTCTTTGCGCGAAACCGCTAAGCGCCAGGTAGCAGATGCGCAGGGCCGGACGCCGGACGTCAGGCCATCTGTGTTAAAAAGTTGTTTGATTTTCTTTTAGCGCGACTTGACGCGAGAATGAGATTATAAATTCGGTGGAATGATACCCCCTTGACGTTGAGTTTATGAACGACGAAACTTCGGTCGTTGTTTAGAGTACTAGGTGATTGGATTGATGAGCTGCAAAGCGATGGTTTGACGGAGGATACGCGGGACGCCGTCAGGCTCTGCACGAAATTAATGAGACACCCCACCGGCCTGTGCTTCACCTTACTCAAATGCTTCTAATTAACTTGCAATTCAACCATCACTGTGACAGTAATAAGCCTTGCTTGTATTATATTAAATGGGCGAAGCTTGCAACCAGAGTGAATGCTTTTGTGCGTTTTTACGATCTTCCTGGGCTAAGTTATGTTTAAAAAATGGTCACTGATACAGCCACCTGAACAGCTGTTGGACGTGTCCCACCAATATTGTCCAGAGCCAGCCTGGGTGGTGCCACGTATTCAGAGTACCTACGAAATAAAGGAAAGAAGTCTCTCGCACCTCTCGGCTTCATCACCTGGTTGGTGTTCTAAGGGTTTAGAGGCGCCTGCGGGAAACCCACATGTCACGGTCAAAGTCCTTCCCAAGCCACTGTACACAATTATGACGGGGAGCATCAGAACGCTCGCGGTGTCTGAACACCAGCGATACCAACATTGTCAACCGCGAGGCACATTATTCCCTCGATGTCAAGCCCTTGCGTTCGCCTACGTACGACTTGATTATTTCTTAATCCTTATATGAGTATAGAAAGTGAAACCGGCTCCTCCAGCATGCCTAACAATGGGCGCGGCTTCGATTTCGCGGCGGAGGAGCGGCGCGCCCTCCTAGAGCAGGGACAAGAGCGAGCCAAGAAGTTCCTGACTGGCTTCTTAGAATTCGCTTTCTCGGAGAACATCCTCCAATTCGCCTTTGGTCTAATGTGAGAAAGAGAACAACATCGTATTCAAATACGAAATCCATGGACACTGTCATTGTCTGCCTCGGAAGTTCGCTGACTGGGCGGTGCGCAGTATCGCGGAAGGGTTCACGCGGGTGACAAACTCGCTCGTCAACGATATCATACTTCCGCCGCTGTCCACCCTCTTTCCCCTGAACCGAAATCTGGACGAGAAGTTCGCAGTGCTGAAGCCTGGCCCAAACTACGACAGCGCCATGGGCTACACCACGCTGAGACAGGCCATCGAGGACGGAGCCGTCGTCATGGCCTACGGGTGAGGAAGCCCCGAGGCCGCTCTGGGGTCCAAGAATACTTTGTCAATGCTAACTGGGGCTACAGAGTATTCATCAACAGAGTTATCAACTTTGTCGGTATCGGAGTAGCCCTATACGCCCTCGCGAAGGTTTATCAGCTCTTCTCCAAAGCCCCAATTATAAAGGCAACTGTCAAATGCAGATACTGCAGGAAGAACATCAACAAAAAGGTCCGTCTCCCAGTTTATTCTCCTCGGCCCGTTATACGTCTGACCGGTCCAGGCGGTCCGTTGCGTCAACTGCACAAGCTGGCAAGATGGACGCGAAGAGCGCATGGGGTGATGCATGTCCAGCTATTAGAAAATTCATACAAATACATGTGGAGACGCCTACAGCTGAGGAGCCTAGCATGATACGAGACACCGAGTGAAAGTCTGGAAATTAAGGCGTTGGCAGCACCTGCAACAGAAGTATGTTTGACTGTCGCCTGAAAGAGACAGTATTTTCTAGGCCAACGCCCTATATTTTCCGAGTCAAATTGGGCCATTAAGCCTTCGACCACTCTTCTTCCAGTTCCAGTTCGCGCTTCTTCATGCAAGGTCCCCAGAACGGCTTACTAGTTGGAGTAGGCGGTGGAGGCATTGGGAACCCGCCGGTTGGCACAGGGAACGGCGGTGGGACTTCAACGCCTCCTCCCTCGTAATAGTGTGCCCCAGCCATTACGCGGTTGTTGTAATCAGCGGCCCCGTTGATGCCGAGAGTCATCCACATCAACAGCCCGTCGGCGGGGTCCTCGCTCAGCATGACGTAGTCGAGGAACGGGTCGTACTCCCGGCTCGCCTGCTGCGCGGCCAGGAAGTCCTGCACGTTGATGGTGAGCTTCATGTCATTGCTGAGGTACGGGTTCATGTTCTCGACCATGTTGATGAGCTCCTGGTCGAAGTAGATCTGCCCGATGTGGTTGACGGTGCCGCCGATGTAGGTGCCGTTCTCCCGGATTCTGCCGCCGCGGTTGCTGGTGACGTGGATGTGGTTCACGCGACCCTCGTAGTGCCCCGGGAAGAGCGTGTCGAACTCGACCACGCCCTGGTCGTCGGTGATCTGCACGCCGCGCAGGAAGGTCGTGTTCAGCCCCGCGCCCGCCGACACGCCCGAGTAGACGCCCAGCGCGTTGGCGTGCCAGATATCGATGAGCATGTCCGGCACCGGCTGGCAGTTGGTCACGTCGATAAACTGCAGGTCCAGGCGCACCGGGATGCCCGGCTCGTCCTCCACGACGTCCTGCCGGATGTACTCCCCGGACACCCAGTACGGCCCGATGGTGGTCTCGGGCGCGAGGCCGAGCGTGGCGTTGGACCCGAAGATGGTCTCGAGAGGCGTGTCGAGGCCGAAGTCGACATCCTCTCTGTGGTGGCATGTCTTCATCCAACTGTCGAGAGCCGCCTGGTCACGTTTGGTTTTCATGCCGGCTATTTACTATAATTAGCCAGGGTGGGAATGATATGGGCATTAGTAGTAAACATGGTTGACTCACCATACTCGAGCCCGCGCTTCTCGCGAAGCTCTTGGGCCCTGACGGCGCGTCGCATGGCGGCCCTCTTCGCCATTGCCTGTCCGGTCGAGCTCCGGCGGCACTCGGCTACGACTCTCTTAGCATGCTGGCTCGCGATGTGACCCGCTTGGAGGTCGCGCTTCCTCTTCTCCGAGGTGTGAGTCTCGCCGGGATGAGCAAGCGCAGCCCCAAGGAGGCTGGCGAGAACCACCACACCGGTGGTCATCGACTTGACGGTGACCATTCTGAAAGTATAGCAGCCCTCGGTGCAGAAGAGATGATCTGGTTTTTCGCACTTATGGCCTACGGCGGAGGTACTGCTGACTGAGGACCTTTCATGATCCTCTGGCGGGTCGGGCCGTATTTAATGGATCCCCGCCTCTGTCAACGTCCCCATCGCAATACGGATTATAAGAGGCCTGAAGAACAGCCGACCTTCGCGCATCCTTCCTCCTTTAGCCGGACGGTAGTAACGGGTGGACCCCCTTCCCCGAACGAAAGAAACTGATCAGGATCATACAGCCCACAGAAAAAAGTGTCGTTGATTCATCGTCCTGAGGGGGGGGGGGGGGGGCGCGGGGG
>QJNS01000405.1:18853-38636 GCA_004154925.1 Monosporascus cannonballus
CCGGCCGCCTACTTCGTCATCGAGCGCGGGTCCTTAACACGTCGGGAGAATGTGTGGTGCTCGACTCCCAAGCACCGACTCTCAGGTATTAACGGTCTTGGCCACGCTATAGCGGCGGCGACGATTTTGTGCGTTCTTAGCAATGCGGAGGATGCGATTGGCCGACGGCGTCGTGTTTGGAACGGAGTGGCTCATTTGGATATACGGCACAGAGTAGCTGCCAAGGCTGCGGACGAACGCGGCCTCGCTTCGGCAAATGTGGTGCACATGCTCTTTTCCATTCGTGCCTCTTTAAGTACCGGTCTCCCCCTTACTCACTCCCGGATTATAATGTGTGATATGATTTATAGATGGCTGCCTGCAGGGGTCGATGGGGATTTCTGGTTCAGGAGGCGCGGGGAATCTATAGTGGGATGTAGTAAGTAAAGACAGTACCAAGACCACAACGGGTCCCCGGTAAGGCTGGCAATTCTCTGATTCGGCCGGCAGGGCCCTTTACTCTTTTCGGACAGCAAACCTTCGCCCCCTATTTCGGACCGCCTCAAAAAAGCCCGCAGAAAAGTTATCTACCGCATCGCAGACATACCTTCCGTCCGAGGAACCGTTTTAGACGAATGGAACCGGGACCTTTATGACTGGAAAAGGCTAGCTAAAGCCGGGCTCGTCTAACGAACCTTCGGGATTGGCACGTTATTAGATGCCCTCTGGATAAATTAAGTCACGTACTATATTTAGCGGTCTGTCGTAAGAACCCTATGCCTCTTATCCCGATCGATTGTTATCCAAGTATGAGGGGTCAGGTTGCAACCCGATCTGGACTGCCGACCTCCTGGGCTGGCCAGTCAGCCATTGTCGTGGTCCAAGCTGTACACAAGGTCCCGGTAGGTATTTCTCCTGTGGAAAATCTTCAACTGTAGGTGCGTCCCGTCGTTGTTTACGGATTAATAGGGGGATAAAAGAGTGGGCTTCTACTTTCGCCGTCGCGATGACTCAGTTGGTAAAACAAGAGAGCATGTCTCCAGCGTGTGCCCCATGGAGGTGGAGAAGACTATACTCGAGCTCAGGGCCCTCTACTCGGATACCCGCCCTCCAAGTCATTGCTATCGTCGGGTGTATAGAGCAGTAGGTCGCCTTGACCCTAACGTCGCGAGGAGATTAGGTAACCCATATCTCTACCACCTAACCTGGAGGTGAGTGTATGCCAAGGCCCCCTGAAAGACATTGGGGGATATTGGAGGCCCGCTGCAGACTAGTTATTGACGAAATACGACACGATTCGAATCAACGTGTCGCTACTACACGGGCATTTGAGAGCGGGAACGGTATTGAAGCGGCGGGGTACCTATTTGCTGTCGGTTGGACGCCATGCAAAGGTTGTATCGGATTCGTCTTGCACATACGGCCGGCCCAACTTCCCCTTCCTCCAAATGCAGCCTTCTTTTCCCCGGAGTTAGGTAGTAAGACAAGGCCCGAATGCACAAAACTATATAAGGACATCGACAGAGTGTCAAGATATCTTCTCGCCTAGTCTTCTCGAAACGATATATATCTACGAAGTTTCAACTCGGGGGCTGTATCGGGCTCTACTTGTATGCATACCCGTGACAGCACACACCAACACCGGTAGAAAGTGTAAGGGTCGATATTATTATGCTATTAAAGACACCAGGCCCACCTAGGGGCCTCGACACATGGTGGGTGGCTGCTCTGACACGGCAATGACGGGGCTTCGACGGCGACATCGAGCCATCTTCGACGATTCCCAAATCCATGGGCCTGTATGGGACCTATGTTAACGGGAAGCAACGGAGATGACGTACTTCGTTATATAAGAGCTAGAGTTGACTCCAGAGAAGTAGTACTGGCTCATCTCACGCAAGTGGGCAGTCTCGCTGCCCTCGCTCACGACATAAAACTCATCTAGAGGGTTATATGTGAATATTGAGCCCATGCGATGTCTCCCAACTAGGAGCCGATGCTGGCTGTAGGAAGATGTCAGGTGCACGTTGGGAAAGTTCGCAGGTCTACAGTACTGGGAGTTTTGCCACCCATTCGGCTGATATGTGGATGGCTAGAAAAAGGATTCGATGCTTGAGCCCAATATCCTCTCTATCTCGCCGAAACCCCGCTCCATGCAGTGGCTAGCCTGACACTCCTGGCCCTGAGATGCTGTTTCCTGACAATAGGGGCGTGGGCCGTCTCACTCCTATATAATCCCTATACCGGAACTAGGCTGAAGAAGACCTTATCGGCATGCGATGCTGGAATCTCGTAGGTGCGATAAATGGCCTCATTGACTACATTTAGGAGGTAAGCGGCGGCAGCCCGCGGAAATCGCACGCACAGGCAGCCGGCTATCGATCGTAAGTGAGCGAGCCCCGGGTTGCAGGCTGAGGTGTTTTATTTGTTAAGCATCTCACAGACGCGAGCGACGTCTCTCTCTCGTATAATCTTCGTGCTTTATTTGAACGGCATGGTGGTTGGGTCGGGGTGAGAACGGATATATTGTAGAAGCTTCAACGATAATATGGAGAACCGAGAGAGAAAATGAAGTTGGCCAGGTTCGTACCTCTGACAGATAATTGTCGCGCAGTTTCCAGGCTATGGGGGGTGGTAGCAACGCAGTACTGTGCATGTCACGCATGCATGAGTTACCTAAGCAGGCGGCGAGAACATGTGCCGGCCTCGGTTCCTCACAAGCTTCTAAAAGCTGAAGTTTCTCACGACCAAAGAGTTCTTTGAGTGGAAGGTTCTTAAGTCCCTGTTTCGTCCACAGAGTGGGGGCTCTTCATTATATATGATCTTGCTTTCCAATGGGTTCGGAGCCCAAGGATCGGCTGATAACCCCTCATGCTTCCTCTTTCTTTCTTTCTTTCTTCTTCTCCTTTTGCCTTTTCCCCACCATCTCTTCTGAGCCACAGCCGCACGACCCTCGTGTAGGTAGATATATAGGTAGGTAAGTCCCTGCCTGCTTCGACGTGGAATTGCAAATGGCCAACCTAGCGTCTAGACAGACAGACGGCAGACATCTTAGTCTAGACGGCCTGTGGTGGGTACGCAAGTAGATGGATTAGGGAAGTAGGTACCTAGCCAGTTGGAGCAGCGAACGATGGGATAAAAGGGGAGAGTAGAGAATAACATTGAACGAAAAATTGTTGAGGTCTTGATGTCGACGATGGAAAGGAGAAGATCCACGACAAGAGAGAGACGGAAGGGTCAACAACAGTACCCCGATCAGATTGCGCCCCTCCGCTATGGAGGTTCCGAATTCCCATTGTGCGCCTACTTACTCCGGCGGCGTTCTGAGCTGCAGTCATATCCGCAGGATGTGCTTATTATGGCCCAACCCGGAGGGTACGACGGGCCGGCGCGCACGCACAAGGTCTAGAAACTATCGATGTATATTATAATCGTAACTACGCCAGCGCACGTCATACCAAAATCATAGGCTGATGCAGTTCCGTTTCTGTGTGATTCGCTCCCCGTATCGACGTCCACATCGTAATGGTTTCGCGCGCACTCGCCACACTTCCTTATTTGACGATTCCATGCCCGCTCCTCATTTCAGAAGCAAGCAGCGTCATATGAATAAGTTCAAGGAACCCCCGACCTACCACACCGGAGAAGCAGCCCAACTTTTTCTACAAGTCATGCCTAGTAGTATCTAGCCGTTGAGATAGTTCCGGATTGCGCCTTGCAATCTGCTAGCTCCCTCTCCTAGTGCGCTCGTCAGGTTATCCAGATCGTCACCAGCGGTAATTCCGAACTTGCGGATGAGGTCCTTCGCAGCGGTCTCAAGATCACCGTAGTCGTCAGCGGGCTCTTCGTCCTCAGGCCGGCCGAAATAAGCATTGGAAGAGATAGCTGTAGCCCCCTCGAAGCCCTGAAGGCGTGTCTTGGCCTCAGCCTGCGCATTCGGGTCGAATGCTCCCTTTCCGAAATACTCGTCAGAAGAAATACCCTTCTGGTTGCCAAACTTGCTCCGCGCATAGCGTTCGCTGTCATCTGCACGAAGTTAGCATGTGATTCCGAGAACTGTGATTGAAGACGGTGAGGATCTTACCTTCAACCGCCGCTCTGACCGGACCAACGGAGCCGAATCCGCCGACGTTCTTCTTCGTCGCCGCACTAGCAGCAGGCTTGCTGCCTCCGACCTGGCCAAATCCTAACCGTCCCAAGCCCATGCCCAACCGCTCAACTTCGGCAGCGGACTTTTCGCGAGTGTGGCCCGACCCGTAGCCTCTGGGACTGGCGGATGAAGGGGAGATGACGTTGGTGGCTTCGGTCTTAGACGACGACATTGCTTTCTTCACCTCCGCCTCCTCGGCTTCAGGATCATAGCCTAGCTTTTCGATCCGCTCCGCCTCCTCCTTAGCCTTCCTTTCAGCCTCGTCAAAGTCAATGATATCGGCTGTGACCTTCTTGGCGCCCAGTTTGGTGGTGGTCTTCTTCGCGCCGAGTACATTTGCCTTGCGAGGTCCAGCGCCTGCAGTCTTGCGCAGATCTGCCGAGTGAGTGATCCGACTTGCGGCAGGCTTAGACTCCGCGCCCGGGGAATCGGACTTGGAGAGGGGCGACGCAGATCTGGAGATGTCCTTGCCCGCGTTCAGGAATGGAGAATTGGTTCGGCCGACGACGGGGGGTGTGCTAGTACGTGAGACGGGAGGTGTCGGCTTCTTGATAGAGGGCTTGTCCCAGGAGGAGAAGAAGTCGTCGTTGGAATCACTAGCAGGTGTCGCCGAGCCCTCAGCCCCATCACCGGGTACGTCAGTAATGACAACTTCCTCAGGATACCTAAGGAAGGCGTTAGCGACTACAAACTCCCGTCTCATTGCGAATGATCGGTAACCCACTCGATGGCATCGCGTGCAGCGCGTTTCTTGAGCTCTTCCTTGTACTTGGTCGCGGCGGCCGACTGGTATTTCGTCTTGGGATCTTTGCTAGCAAGGGCAGCGCTGCCCCCATTTGCGCGGAAGAACTTGGTGGCGGACTCGTTGCCGCCGACCTTCATGATACGTAGTTGATCCCATTGCCATTCTATTTACAGGCAGTTAGAGAGAAAGAGAGCTCGGAAGGTCTTAGATAAGGTTGGCATACGATCGAGGTTGGTAGACCGCACAAAGGAGATATGGACACCTAGGTTGCGGTGGTTGGAGGAGCAGTCAAGACACAGGTAAATGCCGAAAGGTACGGAAGTCCACGTTGGGTTCTTCTGGTTGCAGTCGAAGCAAACCTTCCCAGCAAATCAGGTCAGTCGATGTTATATACGTTGTATAAGTCGGTACGCGTACCCTGTTGGCTTGCTTGGTCTTCAGTTTCTCGAAGATCTTTTGCGACTGCTGTTTAGTCGCAAGCCCACTCATCTTGGCGGTGTTGGTATATTCTCAATGGTTGTTAGGTAGTATAACCGTACGTAATATGATGGGCAGTTCGTTCCGTTTCCTACAACGTATGCTGGACTTCTCAGTCAAGGGAAGTTGTCACGCCACGGTTGGGTTGGTGTTAATAAGGAGGAAGTGGACTTGGGACGCATGTAGGGGGCAAGTTTAGGAGGTTCGGCCAGATTTCGTTAATTGGGATAAATGAATACAATGCGGGAATGAACGAATGGGGGCGCAAGTAGAGGGGGCCTGGGCAACGGAGGAGGCCCACTCGTCAGATTCAAAGAATCTCCCAAAGTTAAGCTAATCGATAATCGATAACTAAACCTGATATGGACTAGCTCTATCTAAGCGCTGGACACATGCACTTACTCGCATACCAAGTAGGTGCGTAGGTACGTAGGTACGTAGGTAGTAGAGGAAAACCCCCCACAAATTGGCTGCAATGGCTGCTGCTCTAGAAAAGCTTCAACCGACTCCATCCAACTCGTGACGGCGAAGGAGATAACTGCGATAAGAGTAACACGACTCTCCTTTCGTTGCCATCTATCAAGCTTGCGAGCCTAGGCCAGATGGCCTCCATTCCGCCATCATGAAGCTCATCCTCCGGCCCTTTTGCCCTATCAATCATCATCTTCTTCCCCAACTGCGGCCCGTTGTCGGCATTCGAAGCTATGCTACTCACCATAGCACAGCGTCTTCTTCTTCTGCCGCCCCGAAACGAAGGGCTGTTACGCCTTTCAACGACAATGGTTTTGTGCCGTGGCGTGAACTGTCCGCCACTGAGAAAGCGTCACGGGCAACCCAGCAGTCCTTCAATTTCGCTCTCGTGGTACTCGGGGTGGCGTTGACGGTACGCATGGAACGCCCGTACTCGTTTGTAACATATCAGACAATATACTGAGAAAGCCTAGGGGGGTGTGACTTATTTCCTTTACCAAGATGTCTTCTCCCCCGACAGCAAGACTGCCTATTTTAACCGGGCCGTTGATCGAATCAAGAAGGACCCCCAGTGCCTGGCCCTGCTTGGGGAGAGCAACAAGATCACCGCCCACGGCGAGGAGACAGCCAACAAATGGCGTCGCGCTCGTCCAATTGCGTATGAGGAAACTCCTACGGGTTAGTTAAAGGCGTGCAGTGCTGACTAGGTCAGATCTACGTCGCAGAAAGATGCGCAAGGCAACCAACATTTGGTGATGCATTTTTATGTAGGTGCGCCTTTAAATGACAGCGCTGCGACTATCTGACAGCTAGTTACTAGGTGGAGGGACCTTTGAACACTGGCATTGTCAACGTGCACCTGGTCAAGCGCGTGGGACGTAATGAGTTCGAGTATAAATACTTCTTCGTGGACATCAAGGGTCATCAGAGGATCCATCTGGAAAACGCCGATAGCCAGTCCTTCGGCAGCGACCCGAAGAAGTTCAAGCTCTTTGGTATCAGCTGGAAGTAACTGCCGGTACCGCCTGTGGCCACTTGTTCGAAGACCGGGGAGAGTCGCGCAGTAACACCCGCAAGGGCGCTCCATCGTACGATAGTGCGCTACACCCAACTCGACATAGCCTTAGGGGATTTCTCTTCTAAGTGCTCGGCCTGGCTATTAGAGGCTAGGCCGTCAAGGTCCGTCTTACGGACAATCATGTATAGGGTATGCATTTTGAGAAGATGGCTCGATCCCGCGATGGAAGACCACCAGAGATGGTCTGTTTCTTCCCGCCGAAGTCTACCATACTGGATTCAGACCGTACGACCTTTATTTCTACTATGAAAGTGGCTCATTTGACTCGGTTGGGGATACAATATGGATGTATCCTTGGGTCAGGCGGTAGAAGGCTTTGGCAGCCCACAGGTGGATGAATCCGAGACGATTCGTCTCCCCGCAGTCGATTTAGCGAGTGGCTTTCATAGCATGGGTGAATGCTCGAAAGTAACGCCAAGGTGAAGGTAGCCTAGTATACCCTACTCTGTACATCAAGTATGCAAGGTACATTTGTGTTCAAGCCATATTTTCCAGGCTTAGCCAAGTACACAGAATATCATTACACGATATAATTTGCACGATAGATACTATACCCGTACATCAAGTATAAAGAGATGTTATCTCAACTGCGAAACCACGGCCGGAACCAAACATATGCTTACTGTAGAGATAGACTTGGGCGCGTAGTGGGTAGATATATCTCTTTCTGCTTCTAGGTTCCCCTACTCGACTACTTTCCAACTAGGCCGCTGGAGGGCGCTGCTGCTGCGCAAGGTAGGGGTCGCATCTCATCTGGATCTTGCCGGCAGCGCCCTTCAGCGGCTCAGCGCTGATCCTCAACACTCGTAGGGTAGCATAGATCCGCCTCATCATATATGTATCTAGGAATCGCGCGAAAAACAACAACTAACCCACGGATATGTCCCATTTGATTGCACACCATCGCATCACACGATACGAATCAATCGATCTATCGAAGAGGAGTTTATGGATCTTAAGCCTCAGTAAGGACCTACCTGCCGACGATAACAAGCAACGAGATGTCTGTGCCACCGAACGTATGAAACGGGCCAGCGTAGTAGTTACCTGGACTGCCGATATACGCATGATGATCTATATCATATGCTCAGTATTCAAGTTTTGCTGCTCTGGCCGACTGACCTATAGATACGGACAGACAGACAGACAGACCCCTTGATTTACAGTAGGGGAGCGTAGACTGGGCTGCCTGCCCGCCGTCTCTTTAACTGAGATCGAAGCTGCTCCCCATGTCGTTGCTGAGACGTCTTCTAGGTTGTTGCTGGGGTTCCCCTCAGATCTTCAAAATATCTATGGGAGGGGTCGAAGGGCCTTGCAAGGGCTTGACTCGTACGCACGTGGACTTTCTCGGGCGCCAGAGGTAACAACCCCAGCCGGTGTCATCTTGACGCCTGCTCTCAACGGCGGTAACGTGTGGGTGTCGTCCGTGGTGAACCTCCTCACTGTCAGAAGGAGGGTGCGTGTTCTGCAGATTCTGAGTGCCGGCTGACCAAGCCCCGAAACCCGCAGCCGGGGATACGGCCACGGCCGGTTTGGGTGCGCGGATACCGAAGGCTCCTGGTGCCATAAGGGAATTTTCGCGTCATCGGTTGAGGATGGCTTAGTTACGTGCCCAATCATGATTAATATGATACCTCGGAGTAGTGGTGGTGATAAGGAGGTTCCTGACGATGGGCTTAGCTAAGTCCTCGGCTGGGAAATCGCATGGCGGTGCGTTGTTGGGGCCCCTTGTTCATGTCGGCGTTGACCCGGAGCGGGCGGCTCTCTGCTTGCTGTCGCTAGAACGGGGGATCGATGATTGCGCGTTGCACATCGTCATGGCATTCGCATTTCACAGACAGTGGGAGACGGATCATGCTGAGTTAACCTTTAAAACCGGTGTTGTTCTGAGGATACCCCGGTCCCTTAGTGGCTCTACGCCTACATATCCAAATAGAGATTGTTACCGGACTCAGGGAACACGGCTTGGTATGAGTGAGATACGGATGCAACGCCGACGGCGAAGATAACACGGAACGGATCTAGATGATATGCGCCGAGCAAGACGTCAAAAAATCGATTCCATATATCGAATGGAACGAAATGCCCTTCCGTAACGGGAAGGAAAGGAGGATCGACTCCTGAGAGGGAGTCGTCTGCTACAATAGAACCTATACGGGAAAGTAAGCAGCAGGCTAACTGGACTCGCAATTTCCGAAGCTCTGGGTGGGAAACGCCCAATGGTCATCCCACTCGCACACATGAGCACCTAAAGATACATCCAGTAAAGTAGGAAATTACGAATCTAATCTTCATGAGAAGTAAGTTTGTATGGGCAGCACCTATGTTTAGAATCCTCCATCATCGTCACTCTCAGGACCATCAATAGTTACTGTGTCCTAGCAATGCTAGTCGCTCTACACCTACTCTAAGGAGCCCTTTGGGTAACGAAGAGGACGGCCGTGGATATCAGGGAAGGGGTTTCCAAGTCAACAGGGAAAGGCATATTTGCCAAAGCATACAAGTCCTATCGACTGCCTCAACTAATACATGCTATTGTGGGAGGTTGGTAACGCGTCGCGTCCATGGCCACGGTATTCCCCCGCGCGCTTTTTCGTAAACACTCGGTTCACGATATCGTGAAATAGCACCGGGATTTCTCCGCGCGCGAGGGTGCCCTAAGGAGAGTTGTGTAACTCGATATGAGGGGGCTTTAGCACATGATACACGATGGCAACGGAGAGAACCCCCTATCCACATCTTAATGCATCGCACCCGGAATTCTGAGGCAGACCACCCGGACAAAGAAAGTGTGGCCGTTCCTCTACGAAAACTATTGGGTACCCATGCAGAAAAGCTCTCTTTTCTGTTTACTCCGCCCGGTGCCCAATTACTGTTTATTCTATTCATCCTCAGTCACCCTATTGGGGACTCGAGACGGGTCTAATTTCGATCGTGGAGGGGGTGGGCATGGTTGGCCCCGGAAGGCGAGGAATCGGGCGCGCTTGATGAAATGAGGGTTGTCTGGCACACCCGAGGACCATGTTCTCCATCGCCTCCATGGAAGGAGGCTGGTCAGTTTTCTAAGCTGGTGATTCGTCAAGGGGGCGGTCCCATCCGCCCAGCCGTAGAGATCGTATCCGTTTGGGCGCCTTATCTCGCGAAGTGGAAAAGATGGAAGCCCGCCTCGCTCGTGTTCTGATTGACATTTCACATGCTTAGCACGCACGACCTCGGCCGGGTTCGATGCCTTACGGCACCGGGCTCACCTCATTCGCGGGGCCTCCATGGGGCAGTGGTTACATGGTTAGATTGGCGTTGCCCCGTGGTCTCACTTCTTTCTACCTAGGTGTACGTACAGCATGACCGTGATAAGTTACCTAGCTGGGTTGTCTTATATCGGGCGATATCCGGTATTGCCGCCAACATCCATACTCTAGTCCTAGGACATTCCAGGGGTTGAGGAGACTTGCAGAGATCAGGCAGCTCAGGCTCGTTTCGATGAAGCGCGATAATTTCGGCGAGTGCCCGAAAGCAATGCCTGCCCAAGCAACGGCATGGCGACTAGGTATAGGAAGGAGATCATCCTGTCAGGATAACGTCAGCATGCTAATATCGTGCCTAACAAGACCGCACCACGCATAAGGAGCCTGGCCTGGCCCTCGTAAGCAAACTACGATTCACGGTTGTTTGCTCCCATTTAGCTGCATATTAGGTACCTGGCAAACTCGGCACTAGGGCGTACCGCCGTGACTAAGTGAGCCCTAAACCGCCCGCTTGCGCGGGTGCACGTAGACCAGGTCTCGGCGAGTGGAGGCATGATAGGGGGAGTGGTGATCAGACGTCTAGCTAGATATCTGGCCGGGACCGGGATGGTGGCTTCGTTCGATGGAATGGGTGTCTTGCGTGCAAGCTGCGGGGGAAAGTCTGTATAGGCATTCTACTGATAAACGCTGAATTCAGATTGGTACGGAGAGCTACCCCTACTGTCTGTGTCATGGAAACTTCCAGGACGCCTGATCGTGGCGACCTAGCGATGTTCGGGACCGACACCGAAGACATCGCAGAACTTCCGGGATGACGAAAGGATAGGCTCAATCATGATCTCAACGCTTCGACATAGAGATGGATTAATGCCAGCGGTCCTATAGGTGACTCGACCGGGACCTCATCTACCTATTGAGACATCCTCCTCTTGCCCCTTTTGCGCACATACCCTCCCTCTCTGCGCAGATAATAGCTCTAGAGGTTCCGGCTGGGATACCTGCAATACCTTTCTTACATAGCCAGTTCGAAAAAGTGAGCCTAATGGACGATATTGTAATAAGACGATTGTCAGGGTGATTTCGATGCGAGGTAGGTCCGGAGCGCGGCGCTGACAGGCCGCCTGTGGTTTTGCAGTAGGCGCCAGTCCTTTCGCCACTATCGGATATTTCCTCGTCGAAAACAGGTTTCAACTCTCGGAACTGCGCGTCTTCTTCGTTGCATGCAATAACATATCAGATGGAGGAGCGCGGGCCGAATAGGCTGGTCAGGCACTTTCTGCAGGAAGCTTGTCACCCTTCACGAAACAGAGCCTCAAGATAAAGCTGCGCGTCTCGCGGCGGACTAGATGGAACTTCCCCAGGATCGGGGCGAAATATCCCTGTAGGACTGCTCTTCATGACACCGGGAGACGGTTTTAGGGGAGTGGGCTTGTATTGATGACACAGAGCTTCGTCCCACGTTACAGAGCACTAAGGCATAGTCGTGCTAAATGCCTTTCCCTTTCCCTCCGCGCCTGGATTAAAGCATCGGCTTTCTAAGCGCTTCTGCAAGAACCTAGCTTGTGTACATCAAGATCTATGTCACTGGATCCGGGTCATGACACCCGGAGTTCCCATCTCGAAGCTGTTCCTGAGCAGTCCACGTATGATATGCACGTCACCTGCGTGTAGGGATCGTCTCCGTTATACGACACCACCCAGAAAGGCGTGGCCACTCCCCTTGGGTTCCCCCCGGCTACACATACGACTAATCAAAACCCAGGGAGATCCAAAGCGTCCACGACAGGGTACTAGACGGCCCAGAACGGAACGATTCTAGGCCACCGTCGAGCGAGGGCCCCCCGAAGACATGGAAGAACTGAGCGTGACAAATGGACGGAAAGCCGGCCGGCCTAATTGGGAAATGGGAAGCGAATGCTCTCGGAAACTAGATATTCTATGACTGCGTTAGATTAGATGAGATGCAAGTGAGGAATCCACGGAACGTTAGAGGGAGGCTAGCTTGCTTCAAATTGACAAATTTGAAGTCGTGCCGCCGGCGGACCGGCAACTTGCGACGAGGAATCTACAGCGGCACGGAGAGGTGAAATAAGGACTGTCCCGACGTCTTGGTTCGGAGGATATGCGTCTTTATCTTCTTGAAACGTTGAAGATATACTGGGAAAAGCAACATCGAGTGGATATGGACGAAGGAATCATGTGATTGTAACTTTCCCTGAGCGGAGGGGGTAGTTATGACTCCCGTCCGGTAGGGTGTGCCATCCCTGTCGTCGATCGCGAACCCGACGAGGCGACAAGCCGCCTCTTGGTTCGCCAGTGACGGATGAAATGGGAGACTCCGCGCCCATTGGAAACTCCTGAACGTTCTTGGTACTTGTTTTGCATTTCCGGCCAATGACAACAGGGATGATTGTGCAGTGTATGAGGCACGGGTGTGCCTTGTTACGGTAGGGAACTGGTAGACTGGTAGACATGCTTTCGGGTAAGGTCCCCTTCGTGAAACGATCTGGTTGCGGGAACATGCCACTTCACTACCAGTAGGCTGGGACGATGAGGGTTCCTGGCCTAGGCAGAAGGTAGTAGGTCCTCGGAGCTGGAAAATGGAGCTGGGGATCCAATCATCCTAGGCGCTTAGGATGTGAAGATTGAAGGTGTAATTCCAACCGGCGTAGAATGAGCCCTTAATCCCGCAAAATACGACCCGGCATATCATGTCCGGCCACCTCGCAGAGGTCAGCACTGCCCACGCAGTTTCTTTGCCTGTCCACTAAGGAGTTCCAGGGAGACCAATAGCCCGACTGGCTTTCCCTCATTCACCGCATGGATATCAATATCGAGCATTGATAGGAGTCAGGCACCCACCCCCAATCTGAACACGAGCAGAGAATCGGCATAATATGGATGATTGGTAACTAACATCCCACGGGGCTGCTACCTCTCTATAGAGCCTACTACCCTACCCAAGGTGAATGAAGAATATCTTGGCGGCTGCGTCTTCAACACAGCTGTGCTGCATATACTGCGTTGGACACTTGGTTTAATATCCAATGATTCGAAAGAAACGGATTATTCGGTCTCCGGGAACAAGTCACAGGGGAATTGCAGTGATAGCGAGGGCCGGGCCTACTGCATGGAATGGAGTATGTCTGATAAGGAGCGAAGTATCACAGTATGTAAGTAACATGGATAGCTGCATTCGACCGGCCAACCCCTTCAATCAAGGCCTCTAGGGCTCGAGCCATACAGTATGCTCCCAAAGTAAAATGTTCATGGAGATTAATATGGGTACATCCTACATGTAGGTCCTAAACAGACCAGAGGTAGCTCAAAATAGACTGGCACGGTAGAGATACCTGGACATGATAAAACGCAGCTACTTCTCATATCCAAGTTCTTAATGTTTCTAAAGAAATTCAATTTATTTTACCTACGGGAGGTAGTTGGTTGAACCGCGCCAAATGTCCAAGCCTTGAAGAAACAAGACAGAGAACATATGCCGTTATGAGTTTCGCTTCCACATACCTCGGAAACACTATAATTGCCTGGGAAGCCAAAAGTGAGGTTCATGTAGCTACGCAGGTAACCTCCTGGTGAGCGAGTGCATCGACTCGCGGGCAGCCAGTTGTTTCGAAGGGTGGGCAAGTGATTTGCTGGCCGAAGAGACCCAATACAATGCGATCGAGGGAGAGACACTTGTGGTACCTTCGTGTACAGTAGGTGGACATTCCCAAAATACCTCTGGTTCTTTCACCCGCGACCAATTTCACAGCCCGAAGCCGGTTCACCGTGACCACCTGTCTGCAATGGGCAATGGTCAACATGCCCCGGAAATTTCCGTATCCCATCTGAGCCCATTGACCCATCCTCCACGCATGTCTAGTCCCGGAATCAGAGCAACAACAGTCTACGGTGGCAGCCTTGCTCGCTCCAAGACTGCCAACGCGGCAAATTGATTGGGGAGGGGCGAATGTCCCGGCGTGCATGGAAGCTCTTGGTACGCGAAAATCAGCGAATAATTCGCCTAGAGTAGCCCAGAGTCCTGTTGGCCGATACTGTCAACCCCTTTCAACAGTCGTATACCACGTGAACAAGACGTGGATTGCCCCGCCGTTTCGTCTGAACCCTAGATGACCGTCGCCCGCTTTGTGCTTGTTTCAAAAACATTTAGAAACCTGAATTGCCACTGTCAACTCTAGGCCCCGGCGTTAGGTAATTGTAACCCTATGTAAATCCGGATGGATACGCTCAGTGTCCTACACTATGTCATGTCATTGTGACAACGGGTTCTGAAGATGTCCTCGGATTATCAACTCCCTAGGATGCGCGCCGTCGGTTTCCAACTTTCTTGATCAGACTCCGAAAAGTGTGTTGTCAGTTCGCTGTGACCTTCACTTCATCGAGATGGACTCGTGACGATGTTGCCTAAAACAAACAATCCAGATTCCTAGGTTATGGGACGATGGAAGGTAGGAGGCATGCAATTGTCAATGTTGGGTCTAGGGGGACGTTGAAAATTTAGTGCCTGGAAGCCACCCCAGCCTGATTTACATACACCCCTACTACCAGGCACATCATATTAGGTGGACTATGGAGTTCCTCATATAGGTACCCAGCTGAGCACACCTAACAAATTCTAAAAACACGCCCCCTACTCTTCTTGGCTATTCGTGCTTCGAGGGATCCTTTGCCTAACATGTCAAAATCTTCGTAGAAATACAAGATCAACGCAACCAAGGAAGGTTGTAAGCTTTTGTGGAGGGGGGTATAGATTAGTTTGGTACATACCACAGTATATGTAGATACCTTGCACTAGACATCTAGTGTTGTAGATAACCTCATGGACGATCCCGATCAGGTTAGATGAAGTGGAGTTGACAGTGGGGATACCCAGCGTTTTGACTCCGTGCGGATAGACTCCACCTGACATATAGCGCGTCTTGGCATTTCATAGTGGGTGCACTTGCCAAATCAACCGTTTCAATAAGCTAACAGCACTTTCAACGTAACTATTTTTGCTCTCTTTCTCTCTCGTTGCTACCTAGTAGCTCTGGATTTGGTTATCGTAGAACCTTACTAGTTACTGCCATGGAAACAAAAGCAAATTTTGATACCTAGGATTATCGGCTAAGTATTTACTGGTTGGTCCCGAACCCCCTCCCCCACTTTCTTTTTTTTTTCTTCTTTTTCTTTGCCATTGTCTTTCAGCTGGTTTCATCTCATTCAGTCATCGGTAGCTACTTCGAGGATCTCCTATAGGATACGTGCCGTTGCGTCCGTTGAGAAGCCTTCATTCCTACGTAGGGCTGCGGGACCCTCTGAACCACCACTCCTACGCCATATCCATCTACATTATTCGCCTGTTGCCATGTGTTACCCCGGCCGCCACTGATGACATGCATACTACGGCTGACGTGCTGACTGATGGGAGGGGCTTGTGGGATCTGAGTCCAATATCCCTTGTCCACACCCCTTTCTGGAAACTAAGCCATATCTATGCCTATCGCACAGCCCAAGAAGAGAACCCTGCGATGGTAGAAGTCCTGCGAACTGTTGATACGTCACCTCGCACAAGATCTAGAAAGGCTGCGCGGAGAAGATGGGGTGCGCAACCCTCCAACGCCTATTTCGTTCGAGGCGATATGCTTTGGGCAGGAGGGCTTGTTTGTGAACATGCCGAACGTGCCACCGCTGCTATGCGTCGTGGATCATATTGTGCATAGACATATGGGGGGGCGGTAGAGACTGCACTGCATCGCCTAAACTAGATAGACGAAGGCGCTCAAAGGTAGCGGCCCGTCCCGGCGACACATTGTCCACGAGATGCTTAAAGACGCACTTGAACTGAGAAACTACGACCAAATTTTGAACAGAACAATAGCAGCTTGAGAATATCCTAGTCCCGCTCATCCACGGTGACGGGTCTCTGCCGTCGAGCCGACTTAGGTTAACAAGATCTAATAGCATAGGGCACAAGAATAACTTTGATCACGCGGGTGCCCAACATCTTCCAGATGCTCCACTTGCAAGCAGTTGGGAGGACGTCCCACGGCCTCGGCACAGCTAAGTCTCAGCCGTCGCATTTGCCACCGGTGAACCCGTCAACGGTTTAAAAGACCTAAATTTGAGACATCTCGAGGCCGTCCAATTTGGCAAACTAGCGCGGATGAACGCTGGCGGGGCATTTTTGATCCCTCTGTTGAGCGGCAAGCCGCGCAGATTATTGTGCTATCAACAGTCTATGAGTGGCTATGGGCTCCGCGGCCTTCTGGGTCTCTGTTGCCATTTTTAACTTAACCAGGCGAGACACGAGAAGCTACCCTTGTTATTATCGTTCCTCCCGACGACGGGGTCGTTCTGGCTTGTTTCCCTCGAGAATGCGCAGCGCCGACATGCCGGATCCCAACTTCAGAGCTCGGGTATTGGAGAACATCATTGGCTAGAGATTGGAGGTGCGCAGCCTTAGCCATCGACTAAAACGTCCGTTTCCCCACTCACTTTCTGTCGGCGCCGTCGCTGGGGGTCAGGTACTCCGCGGGCTTGAGCCTCATGGGAGGTCTCCATGACACGCCCGCTGTCAGCTGATAATGACGAGTGATAAAGTCGGCACAATCGTGTGTTAAGCATGAACTTATTTTAAAACACCGTCGCTAGTGCTCTTAGCGGCAAGACCCGAAGGCGAGAGGTGAATTAAAATGCCGTCATCGGTGAAGTTCACAAAAGTTCTAGCGCGCGTGGACACTAGAAATCGTCAAGCAATGCTCTTGGCTGAAACACTTGAATCGATGGCTTCGGATGATCTACTATTACGTCCGTAGCTCAAGAGACCCCACCCACTCATAATGCTCGGGCTGGCCTACCACCACGCCCACCGGCCATTACCGAATGATATCCCGTCAACATACGGTTAGTCTCGTGGGCGGAATGCCTCATTCCAATAGACTAACCCCCCAAACTTACAATACGTGTATACACCAGGGAAACAACTCACCCACAGGTGCTGATGTTGGCCGGTCTGCAAGGCTCAGCGAGACATCATCCCCCCAGCGAGCCCGCTGAGAAGCACAATAATCTATCTGTACTGCTCGCTCTGGACTTGACTACAATCAGAATGCTTTTCTCCCCTAGGATCAAGAACCAATAATCGCCGTATCCCCTTCGAGGATAGCGTACCAAATGGCTGCTCCCTGACTACATTTGGGACGAGCAAGCGTAGCGGTAATGACAGACTATGCCAGAGTCATATTCGATCGAAAGTGGTCGGCACTAGCTTCAAACCGACCGGCAGCTCGTAAGCCTGCCATGCAGGCTCCCGTATACTGGGGCACTCCTCGGCCAGACACCTTCCTTCGTCATTACCAGAGGTGTTTGTGTGGCGTCTCGTAGAGGCCTTGACGGCAGGATACCTGCAGATCTGCTGCATGGAAGATGGGTCTCTCAGGAGCCCATTTGATCTCACTCACCTCGCTCCTGCTAGTCCTGGAGAACTCGGGGTACTCGAATCTCCAGCGTTAAAAGGAAACACAGGGTGAAAAAAGAGGTCATCTTTAAGCGCGTTATCTAGGTAGACGTCTGAGTGGAGGGGTCCCAATGTTGTACCAGATTCCCAGGGAGGAAACTGACTTTTCTCATTTCAGGAGTCCTAATTACTGTAGCGAGTAGATCGGGAGCCTGGGGCTACACATCAACATTTGTTTGGGCTCCTGAGTCTGGGTCAACTAAAACAACTTGGAGCATGGGTCGAACGGGTTCTTACCTTGATTGTCAAAAAGGAGGAGGGAAATATGTCGCCCAGATACCTACATCTATTGCGCTAGGAGCTTTACTTCACATTACTTGACTCATTACAACTTGATGCTAGCAACTTATGGCAGGCAACCTCCGCGTCGCTCACTCAAGAGGTTGTTCCTCATACCCTGGAAATACAGACATAATTACATCCCATATGCCTCAACATTCTTGCCAGGCATAATCCCCTGTAATAGTCTAGCCATTACCGTGTGAGCTAGAAGCAACAAAAGCGAGCGCGCCTCCGAATTGCCAACACCTTCCCCGCATGTCTCGATAGCCGCCGCTGTCTCAGACTCCCCAGCTTGCGCAACCGCTATCATACTGCTCGCTACTTGTGAGGTAGAGAATTCCCACTTCGTCAGTTCTAACAAAAGGCTTCATCGCTTCCCCTGAAGCTTCATACTCCGCACTCAGACCGAGCCTTAGAACGCCTGACTGTGAGCTACGCCTAAGTCAGCTTTGCCCCTACACATCTAGGATTGCGTCTTTTATCCTAAGGCTTTCTCAACGCATTGTCCAGTGCGAATCGACGGCAATACGCCATCAGGGGTAATCCGCTCATCTCTCAAATATATAGACCACCCTTCATCCAGCAACTTGTCGCTGATGCGACCGTCGAATCTTACTCGGGCACTTGGAACATACTTCATTAAGGGTGAAACAATCCGACAGCTGATTTATAGCCAGCTGACGCCGTTGGCGCAGCCAACGCAGCTAGACCTCATCTTAGGAGCCGCCAGGCACCGAACCTGCAGACGGGAGTTCGGCGGCATCAATACGAACCCCAGTGGAGATATAGGCAAAGTACGTATTGGCGTTTCTATCCTCCAAGCTCTTTTATTGCCTGCCACAGCTCAACGAAGTCAGTATTCACGCTGACATTGACCACTACTCGCTAGGTAGACCCGGCGGATTGGTAGACCAATAATATCGAGTTTCAGCGGACGGAATCGATTGTAATTCGCCAGATTAAAAGTCCAGTTGAGGTGCCGTGCTGATCTCAGGAACATTCGGTACTATATCTTGTGTATGTATGCTATTAGTGCTCCCCATCCGTATCCGACCAGGTCCAAGTGGCTTTTCTTCTTGTGCTGGGATATCGTGCAGGCGCCACAGAGAACCACCAAACAGGAACGAGCACTAAACTGGCGAGGCAGATCGGAACAGAGAGTGCACAACGGCCTTCCCCCAATCAGTAAAAGTCACTGGAGGGGAATGTCACTCTTCTTAGTTGAAGAGTAGCACGGAAAAGAGGACAGGGCTCAGCCAGACAAGATCCGACCCATGTTCCCAAACGCATGAGCACCTTCGGCCTGCTCTGCCAGCTTAGACTCTTAAGGCCCTGCACATCTGCCAGTCAATCGCCGTTCTACGCATCTCTCGGCCTCCCTGCACGAGCCACCCCGTACTTTTCGCCGATCAAAACCCTCGGGCCCGAAAACCGGGCGTTCGGACGAGAAAACTTAAAGCTGACGGAACTGGACTCACGAGGTATGCAACTATAGAATTAGAGGCTTCATTAGGCCAGTCTACAAGCAGTGTCATTGGAACCCAGGTAGTCCGGGGTTGTAGTTGGCATGACAGGGGACTATTCAAAGGTCGGTCTGTGGAAAACCCTGGACGAAATATTCCATACGCCCCCCCTTACAGCCCCCACTCCCCAAGCCAAGGAAGCCAAGCCCTACGAAGTTCCCACTCCCATACCCCATGTCCACCATCTGAAGTAGGTCTAGCTGGGTTATGGGAGAGCGACTGCGCGGAAGCATTTAAAAAGAAGCTTGTTTTTAAGGCTAACGGCTCGAGATCTTAGGCAAGAAAGATACGGATTCGAGTACCGTTTCAAACCCCCC
>QJNS01000406.1:0-42434 GCA_004154925.1 Monosporascus cannonballus
GGTTTCCCCCAACCCCACACCCCCCCCCCCCCCATCCCCCCCTTCTTCCCCAAATTCATCAAGTGCACTGGAGTATAGTCAGTGGTATAGAAGCGATCACTACGGACTCTAGTGACACAACATTCGAGAGAATTGCCGGGCCCGCCGTTACTTTGACGCAAAGCCCACTAACAGATATAGGCGGCTTGGGCTTCTCCGACAGGAGACCCGGATAGAGCCCGACCGCGTCGGGCGAGTCATAGAGCGCCATCAGCCCCCCAGCCACCAGGGGGTTCGGATTGACGTCCTCGAAGGTCTCGTGCCGCCCGAGGCCGAAATGCGGCCGGAATTCACTAAGGGTGGCGATGCGCCACTCCCTCGCCAGTGTCATCCCGAGAACCCCTATTGCCCTCAGGGCATTCGCGACCTGGTTGGCGCCGAAAGCCCCCGCGACGTCCTCGATAGACGCCGCTGGGATGCCGACGACGTCGTCGGAGTACGTGCCGCCCTCACTCCTCTACAAGCCGTCAAAGCCGCGCTCCTCCGGGTTGCCGAGGATGGTACGCTGGCGTCTCGCCAGGGCCTGCCTCACCGCGTCAACGGTCGCCCTGGCGGGATCAACGCCGCCGCCGAGCTTGCGACGCAGGTCTTCGGTGATCGACCCCCCGTCGTGCCTCAAGGGCACGCTGTACCAGCGGTGTGCGAGGTTGAACTCGACTGAGAATTGGTTGCCCGTGGCTTCGGGGGCTCGATGTCGTCATCTTCGCTGGTTTAACGTGATATTCGGGATGTCTCTCAAGGTCTTGTAGGCTTCGATGCTCAGATATTGTAGGTCGTTAAGGATACCCGCCTCTTTCGTGGTGTTATCGTTCCCTGGCACGAATGGGTACTTCGGAATAGGGGCAAGGGTTTTAGTGATAACTTGACCCGCTTGGGCCCAGGTTGAAAACATGTTAGTTCTTTGAATCACTAAACTACAGAAGCGCGGTTGACAATGGAAGTGGTTGTGTGTACGCATGATAGCCATCTGCTAAAGCTGAAAATTCGTAGTTCTTGTGACTTGTTGATGCATTGCAGCCACTGCGTGATACCGACTCTGTGACTTACACAAACCAGGATACAATTATAAACGCCGTGAAGATCCAGAAAGCCTCTCAGATGTCGCAGTAAGCCGTGCTGGGGAGAGCTAACTATCGTTTTGTGTGAACATGGGCGAACATGGGGACACTCTAAAAGCTCTTTTGGCATGTCTCGATTCCAAGTGTGGCTCTTCCCCAACGTTAGGGCCGTCTCCTGAATCTTCCCTTGCCGCCGGCTTCTCAGCCACAAACCAATGTGGATATCTCTCTGATGTTATATGACTAGGTTCTTCAGGCTCAATGAATGGAAGCACCTGGTTTGGATCTTGATTGTCAGGTGTATGTATTCCCGAAAAGCCTCCAATTCACGCGCCGTCGTTCATTCGGTGGGAAGAGGAATACCAGCATGCCCTTCCCCCTCGGCTGCATACCTACTACTTATATCACCGATTCTATAATGCATGATCTCCATCGCCTTGTGCAGCCGGGCAGCCACTCCTAGTCGACCTGATGGCTCAAAGGCAAGTATGAAGACCTGTGGGCGGGGTAGCCTCAAAAATGGAGAAGCCAAGTGTACGCAGCAGGGAGGAAGACAGCCCAGAGACGACTTTACCACCGAATACAAACGATCGGAGAAATGATGGCAGATGAATTCTAAAATAATGAGACGGCTTGAATACAAGGCGTCGAAGCTGTGAAGGTAAAGCTTGCATGCGCTCCTTAACGATTAACCTCTATCATACCCAGGTATCAAGATCTAATTGCGTCTTACTGCATAAGCGCAATAACTTGCATTTACCCACCCTAACCCGCGTCACTGAAGAGGCCAAAGCGCGACCTAAACTTTAAAATTGACGCAAACGCGGAAACAGCTCAGCTCAGCGCATGGGGGGAAAGCGCACCCACCAGCGAAAAGTCCGTCATCCGCCTATCCACCCTCTCTACTAGACCCGCCTAAAAATTGCGCGCACACACACACACATATATGCAAACATAGACACATATTCACGTAACTAAGTATATACGTACACATACGCCGCAATACGCCGTCGCTCTTTATTGCTCATCCAATTCTCCAGTCGGGAACCTCCCCAAGCCCGGACAGCAACACCGCCTTCGCCAATAAAAAAAAACACCATGTCCTTCCTCGCCCGCCGCATAGCTACTACCGCCGCCCCGCGCCTCGCCGTCGCTCCCGCGCGTGCGTTCAGCGCCTCAGCCCGCCGTGACATCGCCAAGATCACCCTGGTCGGCAACCTGGCCGCGACGCCCGAGGTCAAGCCCACGAGCGCGGGCCGCGAGTTCGTCGAGTACGCGGTCGCGAGCAACGAAGGCTCCGGCGAGAAGCGCACCACGAGCTGGTTCAGGGTCGCCGCCTTCATCGAGGAGGGCCCGCGCCGCGACTTCCTGACCAGCTTGGCCAAGGGGTATGTTTTTCACTCTTCCAAATCCCCTGAGAAGCTACTGGAAGGAGGAGCAGAAGGAAGGCAAACGGGGGAGGGCGGATGAGGGAAAGAGGAAGAAGATGAAGAACATGGAGTTGCTGACGTGCGATGTCAATGATTGCAGTTCCACAGTCTATGTCGAGGGCGACGCCGTCTTGAAAAGCTATACCGATGACGAGGGCAAGCAGAGATCCCACCTAAGGATCTACCAGAGTAAGAGTTTTCCGCTGGTGCTCCCCTGGCCACAGACGCGCGCTAACTTGATCCCCTGCAGGAAGCCTCCAGGTCCTCCGCCGGCCCTCCCCCCACGAATAGGAAGGAGGACGGCAAGTGGAGGAAGGCGGTGGGTTCTCGGGACTTTCTATTCTACCGACTTCAGATTCCATATTGACCAGCTCTTGGGTTGGAATTTTCTCCGCGCTTGCGAGGGCATCCTCATTTATCGTGGCCAGGTTATAGAAGGTTTCGAGGAGACTTTGTGTATTATTAATGCCCCAAAAGAGAGCAGGAAAAAAAGGGAGAAATGGCAGTGATACCATGTGTAACTTCAAATTTTGCTTCAGCCTTGCCTTGCCTTGTTTGTCTTATGCATAAACGTCCAGCATGTATTTGTGCTCAGGGGTTGAGATCTTACTCCGACACAAGCAGTGCAGTAACCACTGAACTAACTACTAAAGAACCTGATAATTGCTCTGCCCGTTAACCCGTTCACATTTCTTACCAGCCATTCCCAAACACTGTCGCTAACATCTATTAAAATCGCGTAAGCACAGTAAGCGCGGAATAATTCTATAGCAATTAGAAATTACATGATTATTCCACGTGTTATCTATCCCCTTTCACACTTCTTTCGACAATCCCTAAACAGTCTCGCCAAGATCATCTCTATCTTTTTTTTACGGCCAGCTTTGATTATTACGAATACCGTTTGTAATTTAGGCCATCGTCTCCCGTCCCCTAGCTCATGCTTGCCGTAACTTCGAACAAACTAGAATATAGCCGCGACCGGTGAAGTGTATTCTGAAGCCCAAAGAGCGCGGCGGAGAGTAGGAGACGGTGTTTGAGAAATAGCACCTGTGAAATAGTGACAGCGAAAGGGGTATTGTGTAAGAGGTGGCAGATGATGTCGAGAACGTAAAGCGACCCGCTTCACTTTGACTATTTCGGGAGGACTGGGGGTCCTTATTGCTGATAGGATGTATTGGAACTTGTTGATAAGTACAGCTAGAACTTCGTGAAGCCTGTATTCTGTCAAGGGGGGTCATGGCCTCGATGCTCTTCGACGGTGAAAGGGGTACTATGTATAATGCGGCAGGTAATATCGAGAATGTGGAGCGACCATCTCACTCCTGTGGTCTCGGCAGGTCTGCGCGCTGTTGAAAGGAGATTATTGTTGACAGGAGGGGTTGTTGGTGATAAGAAAGTTGTTAGCGACTACAAGATGCAGCACAGTTGGACCGGGTGGCCTGGTATGTGACTTGAGCTGGGCTCAAGTAACTTGCGAAGCGTACTCTAGCCGTTCCAGGCCATCCACCACTCCCTCGTCGATGACCTCATCCATATTAGAAGTCCTTGTCCGAATGCCGCAACTTCATTTACAAACAAACTCGCAAGGGTCGAAATATGCGTGCTGAACGCAAGTGGCCTTGCTGAAGTTGGATCGGATCGTCCGGTAGGCGAATTGAGCCTGGCACGGGTAGCTGGCAATGCGGTATTCCAGACGTCCTAGGCCATCAACCACGCCATGGTCGATGGTCTCGTCCCTGTCGTATGTTGACAGGAGAGTTTGCTGGTGATAGGAAAAATTGTTGGAGGCTATAAGACACCCCAATGTTGGAATGGATGGCCCAGTATGCGAAGTAGCCTTAGCTCAAGTAGCTCGCAAAACAGCACTCCAACTGTTTCAGGCTATTCACCATTCCGTGGTCGATGATCTCGTCCATGTTATACACAAAGTTGTTGACAAAGCACTTGTCGAGACCCTCACGGGTGACCTCTGTCTCGGGTCCAACGATTAGCAGAATCCGAGAATGCCACTTCTCGCCATAGGGAGCCACTGGCAAGGTTTGAAGTTACGAGTTGTTGATAGGACGTAAGAGAATTTGTTGATAGGATGCAAATATATTACCACGTTGCAAAGTCTGTGGATCAGGTCCGCGTAGACGGGGAACCGCTGACCCCGTCTCCTTGGGTAGAGCATAGAACCGTGGAACTGTCAGCAGCTCCTAGAACTTCAAGATGCAATCCTTCATGCACCCAGTCGAGCTGCAGTTGAAGATCGGCCGGCTGGATTGCCGCAGGTCCTTGATTCTCTGCGCGAGAAGTGCGGACGACAAGGCCGTGGTACCCCGAGTACCCGAAGCGTGAGCTGGGATGAGAGGCAGTTCGGTTGAGAGGAAGTTTCGAACTGGGTGAGAAAGGGTGGCGCGACGGCTTATAGTTCGATATTCACCGTCTTCCTTCTGAATGGCCTCCGACTTGGTAGTCCCACGCGATGAGAGGCGGCTCTCCATGTACGACATCAAGCAATTCATATCTCGGAAAGATATACGTTTAACCCGGTTCCAGCGGCAACGCAGCCTATGGCCGCGAATGACGATCTCGCCATCGGAGATCTGATCGTGCAACTTTACTGCTGCCTCTCTTGTATAAAGGGCAACTTTGGCGCAGCAGGTAAGATGTCCGTCACCAGGCGGACTGATATGCGTCGCCAGGATCTTTCCGACATCACGGAAAGATGTCACTTTACTTGACTGATTGGCCTCGTAACCCTAACAGTCTGTACTCCTCTGGAGAGCTCACGGAGCCGAGTAGGGCTACTTGCCGGAGTCTCAGCCGGGCCGAGCATGCTGGCTACCGAACCAAGCCCCAAACCACGGTTGCAGGTACACAGGTAAAGTATGAAAACGACGCAAAGATTGTTCCCATCCAATGGGCGACTTGTTGTATAAGTGGTAACGACTCCGAAGCGGTTGATACGAAGTCGGGATTCGTGTATCTAGAATAGGTTGAAAGGAAAATGGCAGCGCCGGAGTGCTGCCCTCACGCTGACACTAGATTACCCGTTCTCACGAGGCATCCAGAAAGTCAGCATCGGGAATGGGAAGCATCTGTCGGTGCCTTGTGCCGCTTCGCCATCCCTCTCACCATTGGTCGTCTCTTCCACTCCCCGAGTCTATCCATTCGCAATCCCAGTCGTAGAGGACTTTTCTGATGATATGTTCACCAAGCCCTCGGGGCTGGTCACTTGGGATGGCGAAATTGCGGCCTGGGCATCAGGCGGTCACGGCAGCATTATCTGGCTGGATTTGGCTGGGGTATTGTAACTCCAGCGGGCCGGCTGGCCACCGCTCACGTGAGGTCCGAGGCTCGATGTGAAAGTAAAACGGGGGCGTCGACGCGGTCCCCCAACTTAGAGATGGCCAAAGGGATGTTGAGACGGGTCCTCGACGAGATTGAAAGCGACAAGGTCACTGAGCTGTTGCTAATATTGATCTTCTTTCAGACGTGGGATATGATAGGAGGATCGACAACAGGTCAACTCCAAGAAGCTCAACGATCAGGAGGAACGAAAGGGGTATTGATGTGCAATAAATACCGCCAAAGACTAATCAAGTACCGGCGTCGTCAGTCATACTTGTTTCCTTGATTCGGTCAACGAAGCTTTGAATGGCGTGCGCTACTATGTTCCTGAGCTCATCAGAGAGCTCTTGGCGAGGACGACCGAAAATAGTGAGCCGCCTTGCAGGGGTTCGAACTGGCGTCTAATTAGGAGCGGACGTCGGAGACACAGCGCGGCTATCACTGAGGTGGACTCATCGATCGCCTGAAGGAGCACTTAGACAGCATCGGCCGGCGAGTTTCCTTCAGCGTTAGGCGACATTTTAGGCAAAGCGACAGCAGATAGGGGGCCAAAGCTTAAAACCATACCATCGACCAGGCGGGCAGAGGTGGTACTGTTGAGATGAAGCCACCTGGGTAAAGGTTTAGCTCCCTTCGGTGGCATCTCGCATTGGGAGACGTTGTGTCCGTCGTAGCGAATCTTGAAGGGTCATGTCCATCATGCGTAAACGCGCCCCATTGGTCATTAGCGAGGAGGCATCTTCACTTGGTGGGTTTGGGGAGAGATCCCTGTTGTCGGTGTCTTATGCTCTCCATCCCGAGTCGCTTCCTCATCTTTCCCTTCTTCCCTCATCGCATGCCGGATTAGGCGAGCTGTTCGTCTCCCGGACGAGAATGCAGGGCACGCCTCGCGTAGTCATTCGTGACTATGAGGTGCCTTTACCGCGCCTGAGTAGATAAGCTCGTCGAAGACCTCACGGACGACCTCAATCTCGTCCTCCATGAAGTAAATGGCCCCCTAGAGTTCCACATTCTGTATGCAGCGTCTGGGACGCTAAAACCCAAGATTGTGTACGCCAAGATCCCGCGGGGAAGGATGGCTCTACCAATCCCTACTCTTCCCAAAGTTTTGCTTAGCACCGGGGCGAGAGGAGGGTATGCTGAAAAGAGAGTGATGGCTTTATCCTTGCATTCGATATACTTGCTGCTTGTCCGACAGACGCCTGTTGGGAGGGGGCCGGGTAGGAGCGTCAACTTAAGGAGGGCTCGATTCGGGGGAAGAAGCGCCGACCCCCCTATGACTAACCCATTACTTTTTAGTCATCAAGAGAACGCCCGTTCTCCTGTTTCCAATGAATCAATCGGCCCAGAAAGGCTTTTCTTTCGCTCTGTCGTCAGGTCCTCTTGTTCGCCCTCTACGGGCCGCCTGGTTTTCCCTGAGAGTGTGAAGCTCACCGCCTTTCCCTTCCCCTTGATGTCGTCCTGAACCAGATCAGCGCACGCCCCGTCTCCTTACAGCAAAGGTATCACGAACTTGGGAAGCTGTCTCTAGGACGCGGCTGTGTGCGTAAAATCTGACCTTGCACTACCGGCGTCGAAATCCTGCGGAATGGGGTAAACGACTATGCGGGACGCAGTAAGGCCTTATGCGGGTGATCTTTAAAGTTGGGGCCGTTAGGCAGTTGTCTGATGCCGACCCAGACAGGACGACCCATCCGCGAGGAACTGCCAGTTCTTACACTCGTCCTAGAGGGAGCTGGAGCCAGTCCCTATCTTGAGCTTGGGGCTTTCCTTCAGAACCTGCTTAAGGGCCTGATGCAGGGCATGCGGATCTACGCCCGTAGTTTGACGGACCTCATAGTGGCGCTTCCCTGCCCCCTTGACGGAAAGCCCCTTTTTCTGCCCCTGCCCTACCTTTTTGACCCTTTCTCGTCGGTCAAAGACTTAGGTCAAAGCATATCCGTACCCCATACTAGGAGGTACCCCCAGAGCGGGTGATTGTTCATAGATCAAATCCCCCTGAACCTAAAACGGGATTAGGTTCGAAACACCATTTGGAGGAGCGAGTTAGAACATACGAGTTCGCAAGTATCATGTAAGGCTGCAGTATAGCAACCAGATGGTTTTGGTAGCCTCTATAACTATGGGCCCCGGAATACAATCGACTGATGATGATTATACTTCCCATTGTGGTTGTCTGTCCGGTAACCATGACGGCGGTCTATTGGTGATTATACACCTTGACTTGTTTCCAGGGGCCAAAATGCACCCTACGAAGTCTCTTAACCCACTGTCGAAGGTTGCGGCGATTTTAGCGAGTAAAGATTCCTGTTGAGACGAAGGTTTAAGTTAAGGGGACGATTCTTGTCGAGAGGAGGTATATGTGGTGAAAGGAGGGGGTTATGACGGAAGCCGTATCTATAAGTGTCCAATAGCCCAGACGGAGGTTTCCCGGAGACCATATTCATTCCCCCTCCACGAGCTTCCCCATTCTTCTTGACCCTCCCTCGCAGGTCCTTGGGAAGACGGTGCTGCCCCTTTCGGTGGATCCAGTGAGCCGAGCTGCTGTTGAAGATGGGCCTGCTGGATTGCTGCAGGTCCCTGATGCCTTGTGCGAGAGGAAATGATTCTGGTCTTTTTTGGGTAGACAAGCCCCCGGTTCGCCCATTTTCATCAAGAGAGAAGTGGATTTCTCGAGAAGAAGCCGACCGTATCTGTCGAGTACTGTCACCACCACTGGCACGAGGGGGGCTGGTGCGTCGGCCTCTGGAATCGGTCCCGAAGACGTCGTCCTCTTCGTCCTCCTCGTCGTCGAATGTGAACGGCCGCTCCCTGCTACCGGGGGCGGGGCTGCCAGGGCGGCACTGTGGCCGCTCGCGACGCGGGGTCTGCGGGGTGACACCGGCATCGGCAGTGGAGCGGTCGACGGCACCCTGCATCACGGCAGGCCAGTTGCCTCTGCCACGACGTTCCGGGAACCTGGCGCGGGGGAACGTGTTGAGCCTGTCGAAACCGGCATCGGTGTCGGTGGCGAAGCGGTTGCGCGCCTGTCTGAACTCGGCGGCAGTGGCATTCTGAAAGAACGCGAGGGCGTCGGCCGCCTCCTGGTAGTTGTATGGCTGGACGTATTGGTTTGGACCCGGACGCCGGGGGGGCCTCACTATGGTGGAACACCCGCATTCTGTTGTATTGGGCCCATTGGCGACAATTACAGTCGTATTCTGGCCAGCTCTAACCAAGGCTGGCGCAGTGTAACCCCATAACGAACCCGGTAGCGCCGAAGAGCCCCTGGCGAAATACCATCACCCGGTCCCGAGTTCGCATCACTCAGACCTCTGGCTCCTTGACCTGTGCCACTACTTCGACGGCTGCCTAGTCCAGTATCAGACCCTGGCCTGCAACAAAGACAAGCGGAGTGTTAATGGAATTACACACAGATCCACTCGTCAGTGGCCCTGGGCTAGTAAATGCGCGGCCTTCATCTTGTCGACGATGCGGTGGGCCTCTGGTGTGGCCCACTAACCCTTGTTTTATGCGGCCGCTTCTTTCCTCCCTCTTCAGTATAGCGAGAATACCTTTGTTTCGTACATTTAACTGAAATCCCCCTTAGCAGCAGCTGCTGGGGTCCAGTATTGGCCATCAACACTATGTGATGACTTGATTTTCTTTCGGGTATCTTCAACCTGGAGACGTAAGATCTTGTACTCCCCCCCTCCCCTCCCAATGTCTTTCATCCTCTTTTGCTTGAAGTCCTCTTTTGGGTTTTGGGCGGTGAGTCAGCTGGTGCCTCAGAGGATGAGGACGCCAGGATTGTGAGTGGAGCCCGCTAGACATGCTGACTGCGATGGTAGAGCAAAGCCGCCAGCCATATCTCTCAGGAGGCCCGTAATCTCAATGGCATGCTTTATGACCTAAAGTATCTCCGAAATCCAGGCGTGGGATTGTCGATTGTGATAGGAGGCTCATCAACCGTGTTGATAGGGGAGCCGCTGGTTGTGTTGATAGGAAGGTGGCCAGTTTTGTTTGATAGGACCGTAGTCTTGTCAGGTCACCATATCACATGGTCGACGGGGGCTAGCCAAGTGTAGCTAATGAACTCACAAAAGCTACCCTAGCCGCCAGAACGGGATAAGTAGCCAGACAAGCTGGTTACGATGGCTGAGCCGCTAGATATGAATTTCGGAGACTTCCAGAAGAGCGTAGCCCGAGAAAGTGCAGACTCCATCTTTCTCCCCTAGAAGTCTATAAGCCCTAGAGACCAGAGGGCTTACCACGTGGAGAGAACTCCCAGCGTTCATGCTTAGGTTGTGCTGTATGATGTTCTGCCAACCCTTGTTCTCTCCCTTTGCCCTGTCATCACGGAACTTTGGATATATGTCCTGGAATATCATCGTATGCCACGTTCTGTGCTGATAAAGCGCGACAAATAAGCTGAGTGTAAGGCTCGTCGGCTTTCACAGTGTCCTCGCCTTCCGATGTGGCGCCCAGGAGCTGGGTCGTACTGTGGAGATGCTTGCTTGGAAGTACCGGCCCGACGCCGTTGGGCTTCTCATCAGTGGTATATGTATCTACCGCCGCTTGTGAGCGCCTGAATAGGACGGTGTGTGGCCATTAGGGATCGGTGCAGGATTGGCCTCCATATGATGCTTGAGGAAGGTCCCGGCTCGACAGAAGAACTCCTGCATGACCTCGGGCATCTCAAAGAACCCAAAGTCCGTCCACGCCTGTGCCAGCCAAAAGCTGGAATACCAAGAGCCTGCCGGTAATCCTTAATTGCAAAACGTTCGGGCGGTTCTCCGTAGGGAGATCCTTGACCCTTTTCAAGGAACTCATTTTCTTGTCCCGGTCTCATGGCATAGGCGAAAAGAGTCTCTTGGATTGAACGAAAGCGCAGGAATCGGCAAACTCCCCGATCTCGTTGATGAATCCTTTGGCGAACAGGCGATCAACAACCCCTCCTGAATATGCTGATCCTGCGTGTTACCCTCTGCACACAGGTACTTGTGCGGACGGTCCCTAAGCTTGGTGATCTGGGAACTGTTGGCTGAATATGAAAGATCGGTAGCTCTCTTGATGAAAGCAGGCAATTTCTCCATTAATACAAGGGGTTGGGGTTGATAGGAAGGGTCGCTTTGTTGATAGGAGGGCCATAGCCGGAGTTGTACACCACCCGCCACAGGTTTCTTGTGCTCTTTCTCGCCAGAGACAGTAAAAGTCTAGCTCGGAAAACGAGTATACGGTCCGCCGCCGGAAGCTGATACTATTGGCAGTAAGGACGAAGCTCGACAGGCTTTTGGAAGCCTATTTATGGGACAAAAACGTCCGGGGCTGCGCGCCGTAAGAGATGGTCAATTCTGTTCCAGCGGGAATGTTCATGCGCGCATTTAATATGATGCTGTGTCGAGCTTTGTCGATGTAATAGTCGACATTTTTCGGGCTCTTCAGACCGCTAAACCCCAGCTCTGGACAAACAGATTTCAGGTCTCAGGTCCCCAAGAGCGGGCGGCTTCTTCTCCCTAGGGTTGCTATTAGTACTAGGAGCGTCTGGTTCAACGCTTTTTTGGAGTCGGGGCGAATACTCGAAGCATTAGACTTGTTTCCCGTGCGGGAGCCGTTTCAGTTGATCGTAACGGTAATGTAGTCTTGCGAGTGGAGACATCGGAACAGGCTATGTCTAATTACTTAGCTCTAGAGTCAGGGCACCTTTATTGGGTGCTGGTGAGACTCGGCCGTGGCATAGGAAGACATATCGTGCCCGGCTTTGGCTCATCAGTGTCGTTCGTCTGGGCCGTCATCGTCTCCGCCCGCCCAAAGTGGCAAGTACTGGAGCCCATTCTGGCTCAGATAAGGATTGGCAAAGAAGAAAGGAGACAGGATGGTTGATTTGTTGATAGGAGGGTTAACTATGTCAGATGAGCTGATAGTTGCCGGCATCCCTTTTCATCTGGGGTAGAGTGACTTTCACACAGTGTGAAGCTGAACCCTGCGTTCTGCACCAGGTTCCAGAAGCTTCAGCAAGTCCTTCAATTTCGTGGTTAGAAGAACAAAGTCCGTGTCGTTCGAGTGGACACCCGAGAGCATTGCTCTCATTGTCTCCTTGTATGCTTCCGTAGTGACCGTCCTGCCCCCTTCTTAGATAGATCTTGTGCCTCGTTGGTTCTCATTTCTATCCGGTAGGAGAGCTCGAGGTGTTAGATACGGTCCACCAGGCCCTTCGTCTTCGTGGGTTGCCGTGGACATAGTCCATTATTGGCGTGTGCCGTGGACATAGTCCATTATTGGCGTGTGCCGTGGACACAGGTCTCGAATAAAAAGAAGCCTAAACCCCAACACCAATGCGCCCCTAGTAACATTGTATGATGCGGGATCCGTTGCTTGGTTGCGGGTGATAGTGATCCTCTGCTGTAATGCCGGTTTGAGCGCCGCCGCCCGTCTGGTTGTCGTAGCTCCCGGTCGAGCTGCCGACGGTGGAGTGGTGGCATTATTTTCAACCCCTGTGCGGTATTGAACCCCCTTTTGAACATTGCCTTTCATTCGCTCTCCCGCAATGTTTCCGGTGGCCGGTTGTGTCTGCTAGAAGCGCCCGGCCGGAACTCCTGGTTGGCGCCACCGCGGGCGGCCTGAGTATAGGTCAGGCAGATTGTTGACAGTTTTTATGTGTCAAGGCAAAGTGATGATAGATTTACTAAGTGTGAGCTAGAGGGATCTGTCCTAGAAGACGTAGACAAGCACATGCTTGTCTATGACGCCATCTATGGTCATCTATGATATGGCGGATGTCGCCTGCCACAGATGGTCTGCGGTCGCTGATGGTGGTGGTTATGACTTAAGGGCCGTAGGAAAAAAAAAACATCGTCGAAACTAACTGGAATCGGGTAACGAGCGCTATCCCGCGGGTCTGGCGATTTTCCCCCATGGGAAGCGCCTTAACGGCCGTTATCCCATTGCGTCGAGTTACCAGTCTTAGTCTCGGTACTGTGGACGAGCTCGCCAGTTATCTTTTTGCTAGGAGGACCCATAGTCTCTCAGTAATGAACCATGGATTTTGAAGTTCGGACAGGTGAGGACGCGGTCGCCAGCAGTGTTTGGGAGACTTGAGCTGCAGTTGTCGATGGGATGGTAAGTCGGCCGCCGAAGGGCAGGCAGGTGGGGGCTTGGTCGCCGATCAAGATGCTAAGAGTTTTGTAGTCTTGTAGGGCCGTAATATATGACTCTGAGCGTGAGAGATAGAGAGGATGAAAGAGTTAAAAGAGGTGTGGTTAAGGATGGAGATGGGACTCTGTTTGTGGTCTCTAGAAAAGAGTGTGTAGGAAGAGAGTGTGTGTAGAGGAAGATGAACAGCTCAGGCATCTTCCTGCGGGCGGAAAAGCGGTCCAAGTGTACGTACAGGTGTATAGAGTGAAGAAAAGGGACATCACGAGGAGAGAGACATTGTGAAAAGTCACGGAAGTCATGAAGAAGTGAGAGAAGTCGTGATAACGACGGCGCCTTAAAGTAAGTGTTCAGGTGTCTTCGGATCTCCCAGATGAGTGGTTCTAGATGAAGTACAGTCAAGTGTATATATATGAAGAGGAGACATTCACGGTGACAGGAAAGAGAATCGATGAAGAAGAGAGAGGAGTGGTACAGAAGAGAGAGACAGAGAGGAAGAGAGAAACGTGGCTAAGACAAACGGAACTGGCGGAAAAAAGAGAGAAGTGGTGAAAATAGAGGATACGCGCAACCTAAGTGCTCAGGCACCTTCGACTCACCCAGAGAGTGATTCTAGGTGACGTATGGGCGAGGAGAGAGGCATGGTAAAGAAAAGAGACGTGCTTGAAGGAATACAATGTGCGTAGAGAATATATACCTACCTGTACTTCGACTAGAGCCGTTCTCCTCGAGTTTTGGGGACAGCCAAGCATATAGATAGAGAAGAGAGAGAAGCGGTGAAGAAGAGAGAGAAGTGGCGTAGAAGAGGACGAAGTGGTGAAGAAGGCGGGTGTGCATAGAGGAACTATTCAGGCGTCTTCGGATCTCGCGGAGGAGTGATTCCAGTGGACATACAGGTATATACAGGTGAAGAAGAGAGGGAAGTGGCGTGAGGAAGAGGATGTGTGTAGAGAATAGGCGTAGAGATGTGCTTAGAGGATGTGCTCAGGCATCTCCAGGTCCGGAGGAGAGTAGTTCTAGCTAAAGTACACGTAGGTATATATAGATGAAAGAGAGAGACTGGTAATACTAGAAACAAGGGTTGAAGAAGAGAGAGTAGTGGTACAGAAAGAAGATGAGGAGAGGAAGTGCGCAGATGTCGTTGGACTTCGAGAAGAGTTGTTCCACTTGGAGTATAGGTATATACAAATAAAAGAGAGAGAGAAGCGAAGAACGAGGACATTGTTCTGGGTGATCCGGAAAAGGTATTCATAGACTTTTGGAAGGAAGGAAGGGAATGGTGGTAATAGAAGTGGCTATAGCTTATGGTCAAGGTGACGATGAAACTCTATAATTGTGAGAAGGATGTGAAACGGCTATATCGTTCTCTGCGCATCGTGAAGCCCTCCGAGACGGGGAGGAGCGCATATAGGAGTCGGCGTCCACTAGCTACGGTCCGGGTCACCGCAGGAGTATAAAGAGGGGCCGGCGATTATTCACTACCGTCCAGGTGGCGAACGAATATGTATCGGATTTATCGATCGCTAGTTAAACTCAGGGCTGAGGGCGAGCACACGTATGGGGGGTATATCATGGGGCATGCTGTCGATTGCTGTCGAGTGTCGGGGCATTTTACGGGGGGGCGTGGGTCGGGCTCGTCCTATTTACAGCCATAAGTCTCTTCGAAGGCCAGCTAAGTATATAACAGAGCTCAGTTGGTTAGCTACTTGACGCTGCCCTCACTGGCAACACCGGTCCTGCCGACCCCAGTACTTCATAGTCTGTGTTCGGTATTGGGAAACTGCTCGGCATTTGCGCCGGTAACTGGTCAGCGTTTGTGTCGGTAACTGCTCGCCGTCTGTACTGGCGGTTTCTCGGCGTCCATACTGGCAACCGCTTGGTGTTCGTGCTAACAACGTCATCGTTGTCCATGGCTAAGACCGGTCATCATGTGCTCGAAGGGCTATATACAGCAGACGCGTTCGATTATGCTATACCCGAAGCTGGGAAGTGAGAGGCTGGTGCGATTCTGCCGCAGCTAAAGACCTAAGTCTAGACAGGGTGGATAGGGCTGGGAATAACCGGTTTAATCTAGCAACAGATACGGGGAGACCTAGCATAAGATCAGATCGGGTGATGGGGTTACGGCAGGGACTTTAATTAACGATAGTTCTGTAAACAAAGCAGACGTTTAGACAAAGTCAAGCACGAGAGCACGGAGAACAATCGGCAAATATCATTATGCAAACTAAAGATCCCATTCCTATGACAAGGGGTTTCAAAGTTCCGTAGCTAAAACTTCCTTATTGAGTTTAGCTATGCGTTACTTGCACGTGTCCAGAGGCAAGTAGGGAGAACTTGGGCTAGGCAGAGGTACTAATATCCCAGAGTTGTAGTGGCAGTGCCTATCTCCTCGGTGTGCGTACATTTTACCGGTCTGATCACGGTTGGTCCGGGAAATTGATAGGAATCATGTTTTCTAGAAGGGTTCCCTTCGTGGGGGGCAGAACATGGAAGTGGCAAGTCTTACTACTAGTCGATCTATTACAAGGCAACGCTGTCCATGCATCCAAATCCGGCAGCAACACCACCCTCCTCGCTCTTGTCCCCCTTGGTGCGCAGCAAGTACCCGGCCTGCTCATTGTGCAGGACGGTCTTCGCCTGCTGGTCCCAGATGCACGTGCCATAAATCCCGAGCTCGCAGATGACACCCCCTTGCTGGAGCTTGCCGTTCCGCAAGATGACGTTCCTCACCGGCGGTGGCGTGATGAGCTCCATGAGGATGTACGATGTCCAGTGGGCCTCCGGTACGGACTTTAGGAACTCCGGGATCGCGGTGCGGTAGACGTTGTTCCCTCCTCCCTCCCGTTGGGGCTTGAGGACGTACGATTTGCATAACTCAGGGTCGAGCGCGATCTTGCGTGCCTTCAGGCCGGCCTCGGTCTCGTCCAGGGGGTAGATGTTGGTGAACGTACTCGACAGTTCGGATATTTCGGCAGATTTTCCGGGGAGGAAACGACTTAGGATTGGAGGGTTGGATGGCGTCTCGGGGGTAGCCAGTACCTGCTGGACCTTCTTGGTGCCGGCGACTTGGGCTAGAACGGTGGGGCACTTGATGGCAGCTGATCTCTCGAGGTGGTACCGGGCTTCCCATGCGGACTGGTCGGGATAGTCGCTTGGTCCATAGCCTGACCGCATGTAGATGACGGCTACCTCAAATGTGTGAGTAGGTAGCTGTGGTGGCTTGTACAATAGCTGTCGACCAGCGCCATCAGCGATGCTCGTATGTTGCAGGATCTCCGAAAATGGGAGCCTGAATACGGGGAGCACTGGGTCTTCGGATTTCTGCAGTTCATATTCGAGGTGACGCTGATCAAATATATTCCTTTCGCCTCCTTGGACAAGGAATAGGGCGCACTTGTCATGGCCGGTAGAAGAAGGGCCGTATTCGATGAACGCTTGGCGGATGCCAGCTGCTAATCTTGGGGCGCTCTCGCTTGTTGGCAGCCTCAGGAGTCCTCGCTTGATTGGATTCTCTAACAAGGGATACTCAGTTGCCGCGAGATATCTGCATAACATTAATTTTATTTCCTTAGTTGAATAGCAGAAGATCACGTACTTGTGAAGTAGTGACGTCTGTGTCGATAGACCGCCGAACGAAGAGGCAATAGTATTGAACTCAACCTGTTTAACCTGCGGAACTGATCCGTTGGCATCTTGATGTACCATATAATCGGACCGGAAGAGGCCCAGGCTTTTATGCTATTCGTGATCAATTCGGTGTCTAAGCCAAGTGCCTTCAGGGAGAGCTGTTAACACACTTGTACATAACCTTCCTCCTTGACCCGTAAATGGACCTTCCATAACTCTCTTATGAATTCGTCGCTATCACCGATGCTGCGAATTGTCAACTGAGCTGATGGCATATAGAATTGGTCACACTTACTCCTTGACGATCTGAGCGAGGAAGTCTTCATTTTGACTGATAGACGCATACAATTCATTATAGGTCTTTTGAACAGCCGCAGCCTGGTTGAAGCAGACATCCGGGAATGGGCTAGGAAATAAAGTCACTGGAACAGCAGTGGCGAGAATACCTGAGGGATCCGCCTCGCTAGGTATAACTGTAGGGGGCGGACGGACAGCCAGGCCATGCGCGATAGCCCAGTCCTTGACGACCTCGGTCAACCGTTCCCCCTCAGAACGGGTAAGCTCTGGTGGATAAACCCACATCTCTCGGCTATTGCGGCTAGAAGTTCTTGTTGCACGCGTTTGGCAGACGATTGTTGCGTCTTGGGATAGGATCCTATGACTGGACTTCTTCCTTGATGTGATGCCACCTCAGGGTATTAGCTGATGGGCGTGAGTTAGTTTTGTCCACTTCCTTCGGCCGAGATGGATGGAGCCAAAGAACTTTTGTTAACGAGGGCGACGGACTCGGGACCCGGAGCTATTAGAAATAATTGTGATCTTGTCTACAACTAAGCCCAGGAAGCAAGACATAGTCAGACTATAAGAAGGTCCTTCCCCAATGCTTATAAATCATCTATATGGTACTTTGACAGAACCGTTTGGAGCCGGAACGATCTGGTGAGGCGACTGCGGAGTACAGATGCAGTGGGCCCACAAAGCCTAATTTGACGACCAGCCCTGTACAGATTGACTACCACACTCACGTTAGGGGCAGCGCAGAGATGTATTATCAAAAATATATGTATACCACATTCAACAAGATTGAAAACAGATATTCATCTTAGAAGGATGAATATAAAAGAGTATACCAATGATGAAACCGTGCCTGTACCCTAGAATCCGTCTGGCCATGAAATGTATCAGCCCCTCCCCCACCTTAAGATAAGAACTTTATCGATAAGCTGATCAATTTGCCATAGTCTCCGCTTGTAACCCAAAGCTCCCTGGCGGTTTAACCTTGCACAAGCACATCACGTGCCGAACCTTTTTCCGTCCAATCTATTTTTTCGTTCGCGTTGCCACTAACGACTTGGTTCCCCATGGAGCAACTAGGGCGTAACTTTTAAAAATGTTGGTTCCAGATCTGACGAACTGCGACGACCCCTCGGGCCTGCTGCTGTGAATCAAGTAGCCTTCCCCAACACGCCTCCCTACCTATCATTACTGCTCAGATTAGACATTTTCAGCTCAATTAAGGAAAGCACTATTCGGCAGTGTTTTTAGCTGTATTTGATCGAAACATCCACATAAGTTACCATTTCCAGAAGAGCCGGCAATCTAGTTACCCATACAAGATATTGCACATATTTATGTCGACACCGACAACTCGAATGTGTCCTATGTATGCTTAGTCACGTATGCACTCATTGAAATCGCCTAGAAATCATAGCATCGACCTGCTCCTTCCGAACCCAACGATATGACCAAACTGTGTCCTTATCCGGCATTATTATCCAACTGTCCTCCAATCCGATCTTTAGGTTTCGACCTCTCGTCCACCAAACTCGTGCCTATCAACCTTGAAATTCAATTTTCCAATATCTTCATGACTTGACGAGACGCGTCCTCCTACCGCGTAATTTCGAGACTGAAAAATAAAATAAAATAAAAATAAAAAAAAACTGAAGGTCTTACGGACTAAACAACGAACAACTCGACCTGTACACATGTATTTTGGAGCTATGCTCCTCACCATACATCCTACAAAGGTGAAGAAGATATTGGGGGTTTCTTGAGGTCTACTCAACTGCATTCTCTCGACCGCTGCGACATCCTCCTAAGGTGAGCCAAGCTTCTCCCCATCCCTACTTTCCACATTGCAGCCCATTCTCAGGATTCGGGATGAAAGTATCTCCATCAAGTCCCCTTTGCCAGTAGCAATCCATATCCGCGTTCGCTCCTTCCATATAGGCATCGTACCGAGGGTTCCTTGGATGATGCTACTCCCTTACTGAGCACACGATCCTGTTCATTTCCCTTGAGATTTCGAGGCTCTTTTCCAACGTCGAAGCACACAAATACTCAGAACTGTCCCGTCTCGTCATTTCCTGAGCTTATAGGATCTCACTCAGCCATCACCTCCATATCACGTCCGCACCTGACTTGAGATACTGACAGTTATTAGAAGAGGATCCCCACGAACTTCTTGCATTGGGCATCAATGAAGTAAATGCCTCAAGAAGTATCAACAAGATGGACGATCCTTGGGACTGGGACGTCGACAGGATTGTGCGGGAATTTTGCACCTCAGCACGATCTTGGAGATCCCACAAAGTGCCCCCACAACTCCCACCGTCGGATCAGTTTGAGGCGTCTCTTCGTGAACACGAAGTGGATGGATACATTCTCCTGACCTATACTGACACAGCTGACCTTTACCGCGATCTTGGTATCAAGAAGCTCAGCTGGAAAAAGGAATTGGGAAATGCTATTGAGCAGCTCCGCCAGCGCAGCCCCCAATATCAGCGCCATCTACGAGAACGGGAGAAAGGCCCCGAAAACGATGATGTTCCAGAATCAGAGCCTCAGCTAAGGGAACCTCCTGGTGACCCAGGAAGGAAGAGACTTTTAGGGGAGCTTGTTTCGTTCGAATCTTTTGGTAACAGCGAGCGAAGAACAGAGCGCATGGGACCTGCCACTTCACCCAAAAATTTCAGCCTACTTCCTTCTCCCGCTCCAGCTCCGGCTATACCCTCAGCGCCTGAGCCTCTTAGCACTGGCGAGCCGGCTCCGAAGAAACGGCGAATCGCCCCCACAATCATCACGACCGATGTCGATGCGAATGCGATGCGCAATGTACCAACCGCAGCGGACGAGATTTTAGGAGTTGCGCCCGACCCTTCGGTACTGCCTATCTCATCTGCCGACCCGTCCGAGGCCTATCTAGGAATGGATGCCGTGACTAGAGTCGATATCGCTGACTTGGATTCCCCCATCGGCGACAGCCCCTTGACTCAAGAAGATAAGAGTCTTAGTTTATTCCACAGCAGCCACTTGCCTCGAGGGCGGCGCCTGCAGATACATCGGCTGTACAAACGCCTCTTGTTGCCAAGGCGAAGTCCCGCTAGGCTGATCGCAACCAAGCCGGACACAGTGTTTGGCGCAAATGATCCGAACCGTGATGAAGTACTACCTCTATACGGAGAGTCAGACAGCGAGTATGACTCGGAGACCTGGGAGGAAATGGAGGCTGAGATCGGCGAGCAAGGGGCCGTCGGCACCGCCGCTACCGGCCTTGAGACCGATCAAGTCAATTCCATCATAGATGAAGAGATTCAACGCTTGGCGGATAAATGGAATGAACACAGGCTTCCCAGGCTTGTCCGCAGCGCCTATAAAGTGTGGAATCAGCCTCGGCGGCGCGGTTATCTGAGACTCGCGATTGACAATGAGCGGCGACTTGTTCGGGCTCTCGAGGCGCGGATTACGAAGTATCGCGAAAAGATACTCGAACAACAATTCTACAAGGAAGCGGACGTCCGGCTGATGTCTCGCATTATGGAGCAAACTGTTGATGAGAAGCAAACAGCATCTTGGAAGGTTGGCGTCATGTCCTCTGAAAATGAACCACCGAAACCCGCACCCTTACCTCGGAGCTCGGTCATGAAGCCGCGTAAGCCTAAACATGTGGGTGACGACGGCTCGGAAGTCTTGACGAGCGAGTCGGATGAGGACGGCTTGAATGGCTTCATTGTCGACGATGACATACCTTTGTCTGATGATATTCTTCTCCCTCCCGGTTCTCCGATGGACCTATCCGTCCATGACTCTCCACAGAAAGGAAACAGCAATGCCAATGGAATTCAAGACCACGCCATGGATCAACATGACCTGGAGGATGCTTCTGAGCTAGCGCGATCCGACAAAGCACTTGTTTCCGGTGTTCCCAGCAACCCCCGAACGCCTTCAAAGAACCTGCAAACACAAGTGCCCGTCGTCGATCTAACTATCACTCCCGAACAGAGGCTCGGGCCTGAACCCCACGACGGCTCGACATCCATATCCCAGCGGCGCAGTTCGATTATCCGAATCAAGGTGCCCAAGACCGAGAGGGGCAGCAACCAGTCTTCATCCAAGGGACAGAAGTCTAAGTATGCTTCGTCACTGATCATGAGTATTGATGATTTGAGTCAGATTGAGCAAACAATTGCTCAGCAACTAAACAGCCTGGGTCCAAATTTTCTCTCGTATATCTTTACGCTTGTCTCAGAAATGAAACCAGAAGAGATCTGGAAGGATTTCATTCTGCCCGCCCTCGAGACTCCGATGTTCCCCCAAGGCCGTTATACAGAAGAGGAGATGGACATAGTTGTGGCCTTTCGGATCCTTCGCCTCTTTGATATATGGTTGGGGAAAGAAATTCGCGGTTTTGGCCACTACAAGCGGCTAAGTGATGCAGAGAAGCGGAAGATCATGGAAGTCGGAAAGATAACACTAGATGAATTTAGCCGATTCGTCAATTTTCTAGACAGGGTCGGCGCCCGCTTCGATGGTTGGTCTATGGTAAAACTCCGAAAAAAGGACGAAGAAAGCGGCGGCCTACACTCGGCTACAACAGCTGATCGGGCAGCAAGTGAAACGAATCCAGACTTCGACGACTTTGACATGGCAGAAGATGATATAGATGGCGAGGTGGCCGATGGCTCCCCCTCTAAGAAGCGCCGCCCCAAGATCATCCGTAACCGAGAGGCTCAAAATCTCCGAGAGATAGAGCGAGCGCTAGCGCAGGAACAGGAAGCGAGGAAGAAACAACTGCGAGCTAATCTGGAGCGACTCGAGGCTTCAGGAGTCGTCATGGGTAGCCAACGAGCCATGATTATCAACGAAAGCAAGGAAGAAAATCAGGGCTTCATCTATGTCCACGATGAGATCGCGCCCCGTATCAAAGAGCACCAGGTGGCTGGGGTCCGATTCATGTGGGATCAGGTCGTTTCAAAATCAGGCACAAGGCAGGGTTGCTTGCTGGCTCATACCATGGGCCTCGGAAAGACTATGCAGATCATCACGCTGTTGGTAGCCATTTCCCAAGCTTCCGCGTCCGAGGACGAGTCGATCCGTTCACAGGTCCCAGACGAACTTCGGGAGTCCAGAACTCTCATTATCTGCCCGTCGGGTCTTGTGAATAACTGGCTAGACGAGCTGTTATTATGGGCCCCGGAGGGCCATAGTCTGGGTCAATTTTTCAAGATCGACACAGCCATCCCAATCCCCAAGAGGCCAAAACTTGTTCAGAGATGGGCTCAGGACGGAGGCGTGCTTGTCCTTGGTTACCACCTCCTGAAATCCCTCATGAACGACCAACATCTTCGAGATGTCATACTTCGGGCTCCCAACCTCGTCGTTGCTGACGAAGCACATTACATGAAGAATCCGACGTCGAAGACGCACATTGCGACGGCCAATTTCGAGACCCGAAGTCGAATCGCTTTGACTGGTTCGCCCCTGGCGAATAATGTGGAGGAATACCATTCCATGATCAATTGGGTTGCTCCGAACTACCTATCCGATCTGCGGGAGTTCAGACAGGATTATGCCCATCCGATCCAAGACGGGCTCTCGGTTGACAGCACTGCTTACCAGAAGCGAAAGGCTATGTCGAGACTGCACGCCCTGAAGACGACTGTCGGCCCAAAGGTGCACCGCCTGACGATCGCTACATTGAAGAATGATATACCCCCAAAGACCGAATTCGTTCTCACTGTACCCCTTACCCAGATTCAAAAACAAGCTTACGAGTCCTATGTGGAATCCTCTCTAGGAAGGTTCGCCGTCACAGATAATGCTCCTAGCATGACTTCGCTTAACCCCCTTCGTCTTATCTGTGCCCACCCGAACTGTTTCTTGAAGTACCTGGAGCAGAAAGATACTACTAAGAAGGGTAAATCAAAGAGCGACGAAGAATCTTCCGTTTGGCTGCCTCCTCATCTCGTTAGTGATCAGATTGCATTACTGCGCAAGACGAAAGATATCGACCTGTTGTTCCATTCTTGGAAGATACCCATGCTCACCGCAATTCTTGATGAATGTCGGCGTGTGGGCGATGCCGTGCTTGTCTTCTCCCAGTCCTCTGACACACTCAACTATTTGGAGACAATTCTCCGAATGCAGAAGCGGACTGTACAGCGATTAGACGGAAACACAGCTATTGGCAGCCGCCAAAACATGGTCAAGGAGTTCAATCGGAACGGTACCGAGGTCTTTCTTATTTCGACAACCGCTGGTGGTGTCGGGCTTAACATCACTGGTGCGAACAGGGTGATAATATTCGACTTCAAGTTCAACCCGCAGCATGAACAACAGGCGGTCGGGAGAGCGTACCGCATCGGTCAGACCAAACCAGTATTTGTGTACCGCTTCGTAAGCGGCGGCACATTCGAAGAGACTCTCCTTAGCCGGTCAATCTTCAAAATGCAGCTGGCAGACCGAGTTGTCGATAAGAAAAATCCAATTCCCAAGGCCTCGCATTTCGGAGAACTCTTCAAGATGCCGTTTGAGCCTGAGCAAAAAGATCTATCCCAGCATCGTGGTCGTGATACAGTAATCGATCGTCTTCTTGACTCAGAACTGCGAGCTGGCCTGAGATCGATCATACTCATGGATACTTTCCAGGAGGAGTCGCTCGAGGACTCGAAGCTAAGCGCAGACGAACGCCAAGAAGCGGCAATGCTAGTCGCACAACTAGAAGCGCGCAGAGCTGGCAAGCCTTGGCATCCAGCTCCTTCTGTTGTCCAAGAACACGGGGTGAGTTTAGGATACTCTCAGCAGATCGTCCGCGAGAGTGGGATTGTCAGTGGACCTATGCCAGCCGCAGTAGCCGCCCCATCAGACAGTCGGGCCTCTCCTCGTAATGCGGCGACTCCACCCGAAAACGTCGCAGCGACGCCGACTCTTCCGGCGCAGACTACAACTGTGCGCCCCGAGCAGCCGAGCCTTGGTCAGCACCTACAACCCACGATGGGTGCTTCAACCGGCATACGCAATGCAAATAACATACCAGGACGTGGAGTAGCTAGCCAAGCCACCAACTTGAGCGCAAATGCTTTCAATGCCGAGCTTAAGCGACTATTCGGGATTGATGCTGTTGTTCCTAACGTTCAAGAGAAGAGGCGGCAACTAGCCCAGGCGGTCGTCGCCTCAGTCGAGGAGCAGGAAAACCAGAGACCTTTCGACGAACAGCACAAAGCCAAATGGGCCATCGTAGAGGCTGCGAACTCCCCACGCTTCGTCGAAGCAGTAGATCGAGGTCTACTTACTCCTCAAGAACTGGCCAGGATGGACGCTGCGAGTGTCGAGGCGAGGCGCCTACAGTTTGATGGAATGTCAGGTGAAAACTGGATAACCTTCATAGGCGAAGATTCTCGCAACGGGGATCCAGAGGTACGCAACCCCACGATACGGCCCCACGACAATATCTAACACCCAGATACAGCACCTCCAGGATGCACTCCGAAAGATGGCGTCCACCCCCGAGAGAGACTCTGAATCGTCGCGAAAGTCACATCGGATGGATGACGTCCTAGCCCTACGAGCCGTAATGGAGCGCAGGCAGTCTAACAAACCGTCAGCCGCGAACGGCAACAATCCCCGATTACCCGGCTGGGCTAAAAAGGCAATCGCGAATCAGGGTAAGCAGGGTCGCATTGCACCGCCCTCAGAGGCTATCCAGTCCCCGACGAATTCCACGACGATGCCGCGTCCACTACCACGTTCTCCTTTCACCTAATGGCATGGTCACCGCTTCGCAGACAACGCATCCGAATGTATACCGACCGGCTCCTCGCTATTACGTTTTTTCCGCTCTTTCCTTCTCCATTCCGTACTCGCGCTGATGGTCATGCGCGGTCGGCGTTTTCGGTAGTCTGGTTGCTTTCATCGTCTGATTTTTGAGATACCCAACCGACGCTAGGCGGCTATGATGGCCGTGGAGACAAGGCTGCTTTCATTCTGTGTTTTACAGATACCTATGAGCAGGTACGAGAGGATGAAAGATAAACTACAAGGGTGACTGAGCGCTACCCCACACTGGAAAGGGATATCGAGATGAAGCAGGAAGTGCATATATAGGCAGGATCTCCGATTTCCGAACGGGACTACATACCTGGAAGCTAGGTCTTAGATAGTCTCTAGTTAACTCGTGATACTGCAGGAATTGATGATATGGACATATTTGAAGCTCCCTGTTCGGTTCTCGAACGTCGGAATAGTTTGGTTACATTAACTTAGACGTTTTCCTCTTGGAGTCATGATGCTGATATGTTTTTGGAATCTAAAGACTAAGATCGGTTTTAGCAAGATCGCTCGTTGTCGAGTAGGATGCATACAACCAGTCCAGTCCGTCTGAACGCCTCGTAGCTGAACCTGCTCCAGTTGCTGCGCAGATGATGTGCGCTAGTCGGTGCTACTTCGGCGCGTTAAGGGAGTTGAGACGGCTCAACTTGGGGCTTTCTCCTCTCCATAGCTAGATAGACCCCCACGATCGTTTCAAACTAATACGGACGGGACATACAAAGCATTAGTGTGGTTCAGGCAAAGCGAAGATATATTTTCCAGATAAGAAGCACTCTGCATCGATGGCGGTCTTGAACGTGCGTTTATGCGCGTAGTACACTCCTAGCCCCTCTATATGGTACGGGCTTTACGACCACTGCAGATCTAGTATTATGAGCAATCACGATATTCCAATACTAACTCGCTCAAAATCCTTCTACCACTACATAGGATTTCAGTAAAGCGGGGCGATAGGGTATAAATCAGAAGGGCAAGTCGAATCCCGCGGGTTGGCCGCGCCCACGTTTGAATGAACATCGGGGCGCGTATACATACTTTGGAATCGCAGGCATGTTGCTGATGGTGGACGGATACGCGTTTCTTAACTCTATGGCCCCAAAATCAGAACGAATAACCGTGAAACCGGGCTAATTGGTTAATGTTACAGTTGTGCGTGAGAACGCTCGCTAAAGCGTCGAGTTTATATTATAAAGATCAACGGAGCGACTGTGGTCTAGTATACGACAACTCCAAAACTCCCAGCTTTTCATAATCGGTTGCCGGCTGCTATACCGCATTGTGACCTCCTTTTAACCTCCCTGAGTTTAAGTGCCTAATATTTAAGTTGCATTGCGCCTGGGGGCCGAGAGCTTAAGAGAACGCGTTCCGTAGGTAATAATCACTTCATAGGTATATGTCTCTCAAGTATGTATAATAAGCTGTCATATTTGGGTACTACTGGCATAGCGATACGATGGATTGGCCGCCGTATTGCTTCACTAACAGGGGTTCGCCTAGATGGTTATCCAAATTGCACTTTGCACACGTAACATGCGGGAATGAGCCATGTTACGATATTGCTACAACCGGTAGCCCTCAATCGTTCTGTTTATTATATCATCTGGTCCAAACACTGGAAAGATAACATGTTCCCGGCATTAAGAAACTTAATGGTGGAATGATGCAGGCGCCCGTTCAGTTCCATGGCAAATGTTTCGTGCGCATCGTGGACGCATAAAAATAGAGATGCTTGAAAGATGTTCTCTGGCTAACCGCTAAAACAAAGATCATCCCTTGTACAGCCGGAATACCGAATAAGCTACGACGCCAGATACAGAGAAGGTTCCCAGCCAGACCTGGGCCAGTCTCTTGAAGATGCTCTTCGCATATCTCATCGCCGCGTCCGTATCATTGGCCCTGGGGAACGGCTCGTCCGGCACGGGGACTCCTAGGAACTTGCAGAGCGGCGCCCAGCCCTCGCCGAGCTCCATCTCCAGCAGTTTCTCCTTGGGCACTATCGACCGGACCCAGTCATTATGCGCCAGCAACATGTCTAGATAAAGTTCAGTTCAGGACCAACAACACACGTATGTAAACAGGGTAAGAGGCGATGGGCGGGAAGGCTACTCACTGGGATCGATGGGGCCGTCGTTATCAGCATCGTCCCGCTGTTCCTTTGGGACCTCGTACCTCCGGGACGACTCGGTGAACTGGTCGATGAAGGTGGGAAACCACCGCCAGCCCGGAACGGGCCACATGAGGTACGGCAGCCACCAGAGCGTCGTGTGCTTGCCGAGCCCCTCGACGCTGCGGGCCCACCTCTCCGGGTTCCTGCTCACGAGCACGACCTTGGCCTCGGGGTACAGCTCCACGAGCTCGGGGATGAAGTCGATGGTGGGCAGGTCGGTGGTGCCGACGAAGCCCGCCGTCGCCCGGCGCACGCACTTCAGCGTCTCCTCCCTGTCGCCGCGCCGCTTGGCCTTGTATGCGTCGATCCACGCCCTGCAGTATGCTTTCCCGCGCGGTGTTGAGTCAGTTTTGATGAGACGACGATGAAGTCCCAGGAGGATGAAGACAGGGACAGACGTAGGTTAGAGGGAAAGGAAGATCGGCCCGGGCCGGACTCACCATCTGACCCTTCGAGGATCAGGGTGCCGCCGTGTATCACGGGGCCGTTCAGGAGCTTCGTCAGGGCCATCTGCATGGACACCGTTCCCGTGCGGGAATAGCCCGCCCCGATCACCTGGAGTCTCCGCGACGGGTCCGTCGGCACTGATGGGACCCCACCCATGACGACTAGATCTGGAAATGAGTTACACAAATTATGGGAACAGTACAGTAAACTCGGGTCGGCCAGGAACTAAGTGGCTGTTAGTCGTATCTAGCTCAGGGACGAGTCAGGACGATAATGTAACTAACATCATCCCCAGGAGGACACCCATTAGACTTATAAAGGGGTGTAATGGGGTGAGGAATTTTCCGGCCCTGCCTAAGCGACCTCTCGCTTACCTAGGGAGGGGAACTATTATTACCACCAGCAGAGCTCTAGGCCCGGTTGTTCGGCTAGAGCTTACGGTGCTCAAGGGTATTTATCTTCCGTTGGTTTCCTCCACCCGGGCCCACCGTACGTCGATGTAAGCCCGCATACAAATTTGTATTTGAATAGACATAATCCCATAGCCTCGTCATGTTTCACGCTATCGGGAGCTATAAAAAGTCGATCTGGAAGCAAGTGGTTTATGTACTTCCCATATAATTTCTATAAGACTCTACATTTTAACCTTCCATGGCAACACCTGGACCCGTGGAGGCAACCAACAGAAAAAACCCCCCCGGATACCGTACTAAGAACAGTCCTTCGTCCGGGCTCACGGTGGGCTGCTGACAGCGGGGTCGAGAGGTATTCCTACCGTCGACCAAGTAAGATCCTCCCTGCACCACGTGTCGGAATGCGTAGTTAGGTCGTGAGCACCCAGCAAAGGCTTGGAATCGAGGAACCATCTCTAAGATGCCAGAGTCTACGGGGTTGCAGTTTATAGTCGCATTATACCTCTCTTCACCGGCTTCATAACTGGGGACTTCGGCGTTTTCCCGGCGCCTTGGGGAACTCTAGTATGGGACTAATAGCGGCCATCGGCCGATGTTGCAAACCAGTTAACCGATGTTGCAATCCCCCCTGTCTCCTCACCGTAAGTAAGTCTTAAAAGAGCCCCCCTTGCATTCGTTCTTGCACCAATCATCGCGATCAAATGCTAGACAACCTCGGTAGTAATGGGGGCTCTGATGAAAGCAGCAGGCGACAGATACCCCCAGCGCATACCGTATTAACCCTCGAAATTCACTGAAAGCTAATGCCTAAAGACAGGCTAATGAAACAGAATAGGCTTAAGGCCGAAAGCTATCCCTTTTTCTGTGAGAGTGGGCCAGTTGATATAAAGAGAACAGCGAATAAAAGGACAGGGAAAAATTGTTCCGTCTGGGGAAGCCCGAGGGTGGAGTGTCTTGGCCTGCATTAGCTTTCGGTGAATTTCGAGAATTAATACGGTATTCATTACGTCTATGGTCCTCGAGTTGACGGCGAAGAAACGTTGTTTTATGAGTGCGTGCGTCTCGGGAAGGTGCCCAAAGGTCACCCACCGGCCTGGCACCTGGGGGACGGAGCCGGGGGCATGAGTGAACGAGATATAATATATCCTTTGCGTGACCCGAACATCCTAGATATGTGACTCGCTTTTACACCATGGGTTAAGTAGGTAATCACCGTAGTCAAGGCCCGTCGGATTAGGAACGGGGCGCACTATTGATGGTCTGCTGCTCCATATCTTCAAACGGATCGAACTGCTGTTCCCTTTAGTCTTAGCAGGCGTTCCTTGCATTGTGTGCATCATTGCTATAATTATGACTATAAATCCTCATCGGGGTGACATAGCCAATTATATGATATACCACGGAGCCGGGCACCCTCTCCGCATACCATCGAGAAGTTGAACTAAAACGCATCCCCCCCCACGTTTTATTGATCGCCGCTTGAACGCCTTATAAGTAAGGTCATCGTCACCGCAGCGCGTTATTTTCCTCCTCTCATGAAGTGCAGACGAAGGACTACCCTAGAACGTAGGTTACACGCCGCAGACCCCCTGTCGACTCGTCCCTACCAATAATCGTAACTATTAAGATGCCAGGTCGGGTTTTAGTTTAGCACCTACTCCCCGTTCTACGCGCTTATACGGTCTCTTTTCCATCCCATCCCACACGCACCCTGCCCCTGTCGTGTTCTATCCTACGCTGCCCCACCGTCTGCTCACCAAGCCCAGAGCACCTTGTGGTGCAGGGCCCGGCTGCCGAGCCGCTCGAACTCGAAGGGCGAGATCCACGAATCGTTGACGGGCAGCTTGGCGAAGACGCTGGCGCCCTTCCAGACGACCACCTGCTCGTCCATGTCGCGGGCGCTGCGGCTGACGAGGATGCGGTCCGACAGGTCGGGCCGCCGCCCGCGCAGCCGCTCCTCGAGCACGGCCGCGAAGTTGGGCGTCTTGGACGCGCCTCCGACCACCATGATCGACCCCAGGTAGTCGCGCAGCTTCTTGTCGTCCCCGCGCGCCGCGTTCTGGATCGATGTCAGGATCGCGATGTCGAGCGGCGCCACGGGAAGCACGGCGTCGCGCTCCGCCGCCATCGACTTCGCGCTGCGCGCCGCCGAGTCCACGAACATACCGGCTGGCGGTTGCTGTTGCTGCAGCGGCTGCTGTTGCGAGGGGGTCGGGGCCGGGGAGGCGCCGTTGCGCTGCGCCTGCGGCGTCGGCGCTGGACTGCCGGTGCCGTTAGCGCCGCCACCTCCCGAGAAGTGGAAGGTTGGTGGCGGGACGGGTGTTGAGATCCCCTCGGGGGCGGGCGATGGAGCGTTGGAGCCGGCGGGCGTGCCGTTGAGGTCGCCGCGCGAGAGGAAGTTGAAGGGCTGGGACTTCTCCTTGCTTGGAGTGGCGAGGTTGGGGTCGGACGGATGGAAGCCGTTGGTAGAGGCGACATTGGACGCCACCGACGGCTTGATGAGGGCCAGGATGGCAAACTGCGCCATCGAAGCCGGGTCGTCGGGCATATCGACGTCGTAGGCATTGTAGGAGCGGTCGATCAGCTTGCGGCGACCCCGCAACTTAGCCGAATTGTCGAAGATGGCCGGGTCGTAGAAGCCCATGGGTGCCAGAATCACCTCGTCGTACGTCTTAAACTGGTATTTGTAAGTCGGTTTATTTGGTGCCCTGAGGTGGAACTGGTACAGCTGGACCGATATGTCGGCCTGCGACAGTGTGCAGTGCTTGATCTTCAGCTCTTCGGCCAGTAGGAAGTCGTATCGCCGCTGTAAATTTATCTCTTGGTAGGGAAAATTGTCGTAGAGCATCATCTTGATGAATGTTTCCGTCACATCCCAGCCGCCGAACTTCAGGTTGATCCGCGAGTCCTCCATAACCAGCCCGTCTTCCACGCATGCGATCGATGTCTTCTGCGCACCCACATCGACGACACATGCCTGCGTATAGCCAGCGCCGAACGTCGCGGCCATACTCTCCTGTATGAAGCATATCCTGCTGAACTCGAACCAGGTCATGGAAGACCTGAGGACCTGCTCGACGTACTTCTTATCGTAAAGGTCGGGGATGACGAAGACGCAACTGTAATTCTTCCAGGCACTATTCCTGGTCAGACCCAGCTCCCGCCTTATGGCTTTGTCCAACAGAGTCTCGAAGTCGTCCCAGAGGTGTTCGGCCGTCGAGTATTCGTTTTCATTCATCCACCCATTTCTTACCGGCCACCACAGTTTGAACTTCGGGTTCGAATCGTCAGGTACACGGAGCGCGGCCTGGCCGATGAAACATGATGCCGTCGAGTTAGGATCCTCCAAGCTTTCAACTTCAGTCCAGTCGATCTGGAGAGGGTCGTTGTGTTTCGGGATCTCTTCCGGCTCCGTTCTCCTATTGTAATTGACCACCAACTCTTTCGAGTTGGGTAGAACTTTGCGCTTGTTGGCTCGCATGTCAACCTTCAAATCGTTGCACATCTTCTGGTACTTCTTTGACCACTCTTCGCCGTACTGCTCGTCCGTAGTCTTGGCTTCGAATTGGCGCCGCGGTAAGGTTTCGTGGATTTCTGACTCGGTCTGGGGAAACTTGGTGGCAAGGGCCATAGGTATCGTCTTTGGTAACGCATCGCTTGCGAACCCTATTCTCAGATTCTGACTTCCCGGGTGTATGACGATGATTTTAGAAGGGTCCATCCCGTCGGTAACGGTTGAAGCCCCATCATCGGCCTGGGAATCGGCAAGGGGCAATGGGACTTCGGCATGCCCATTGCGCGCGAGCGCCCGATCGCGGTCCTTCGCGCTTTGAACAAGTCGATCTCGATTCGCTTCGGCCTGCAGTCGGAGTGCCAGTATTTGGTCATCGCGCTTCATATAATCCCTGAGAGAGTTCGGATAGTTAGCCTCGCCATCGCATGGCATCACGGAACCAACACGGCGGGTGATATTCGTACGTATAGTAGTTCTTCTGGTTGATGGGGGTGACATCGGGCCAACTCGTCTGCTTCATGCCATTGTCGGTCCGTTCCAGTCCTTGTTGGGAGACGGGGTTAGTACCATTCGCTACGAGGAGCTCATGAGGAAGACGAACCTTCCCGAAGGAGGACGCGCTCGCTGACTTTGCCGACCATCGCTGTGGTTTATATAGATACGGATGGATAGTCTAGATGCAAGGACGAATGATGAATGGGATGTGTTATATGCGGGCGCATGTCACATATTTGTCGGCTCCAGGTCAACCTAAGATTCATCGACTACGTAAGGATGTAATGGTCAATGGTGTTTAATGGCATTAACGTTAGTATTTGAGGCTCTTAGTTAGGCCTTGCAGGTCATCGTCAATCAGCAGCAGCCGCGTTACAGCACAAGCACATGCAGTAGCCTTAGCGTGCATGTTAGCGCTGGTTAGGCAGCTACCGCTGCTGCACCTAACTAAAAAGAAACGTTATCCCAATCTAGAGTTAGCGTTGCGGGACTCAATCAACGATAACGATTAACGATAACCATATCTCTTATCGGCTACTGAGTGCTTTCCATCGTCGAAGCCACAATGTGCCTTTGTAGGAAACTTGGCTATACTAGGTAGGTAGTCAGAACACACCTACCTATTGAACGAGGCATTCCTCTCATTCCGGGACCATTCGAGGAATGAATACACCCCGTTGAATAGTGTGGACTAATTGACGAAGAAACTTTTGCCCGGGTGATCCGAATCCATGATGGCCATAATCCCACGTAGCCGAAGCTAAGTGACAGACGTCTCTTTAAATTACCGTATTCGTCAAGTTGACTGATTCCACTTGCAGGTAGTCTACCTGTGCGATGTCTTTCAACGGGACCGTCACACAAAGGAAGTCCTGAGAGTGGCATTAAGGTGGTACAAGCTATTACATCCTCGGTCTACCTTTTGATGTCATTGCCAGCATTCTTGACTCCCAAGTCACAGACAAAGTATGCACCTTAATATAGGCGCTCGTTTGCCTAAAGTCACCTGACGGCCCATGACGTCGGTATTCTCTTCCCTGCACTGCTTTTTCGGCCTTCCATGCAATTTACATGTACCGTACGTTGGCAACAAAATAAGCCACGACACTCACATATTGGACAGCCAGTGCAAAAGCGCCCTTTGCAGATAGGGACTCGGATATAAGACAACGAACCTCTCAAAACGGACGCTGTCTACCTTACTGTTCTGAATAGAAAATTTTAGTCTAGGGCTTCTCAGCCTTGAATTATTTACGCGACAACCTTCATTTCTCGTGGTCATCATGCCCGTTACAGTCTTCACCAACAGCCCTATTGCTGCGAAGCCTTCTGGGGCCACCCCTCAGACGGCTGCTCCCGCAGGATCCTCACCTGAAGGTGCTGCACCGCTGACTACAACGACAGCCTCATCAGCCTCCTCTACAGGACCATATCCGCCGGCTCAACCAGGTGCAGCGCCGTCGCTTCCCACTCCTACGGCCACCACTCAAGCTTACACTCCTCAACCAACGTCCACCTCGTCAGCAAAGAGTGGTGGTCCTCCACCTCCACAGCCAGGAGCTGTTCCTGTCCCTCCAGGAGCGGCCAGAAGTACAGTCCCGCCGCCTCCCAAGGTAGGGGAGAAGTACCAACCACCACCCCCCCAGCAGGGCTCATCACCATCTGCGACGACACCGTACCCCCCGCAGATGTCCATTCCGGCGCCGACTGTGCCCTATCCAGCCCAGCAGCAGGGGACATCGACGGCGGCAGGACCGTCATTCACGCACAACGACCGCCAGGCGCCCACCACCACTACGTTTGCAGGTCACGGGAGACAAAACTTGCAGCGCCCTCCAGGGTATCACCAGAATGCAAATGCCTCAGAGCTGGACAGGTACCAGAACGCGGCTATCCAGCACAATAACCACGCTGGAGGGGAAGGGCAACAGTCCGAAGGAGGGGTGTGGGATGTCGCGAAGAAGTGGGCCCAAGCAACGGGGGAGAAGCTTGCAGCGGCTGAGAACGAGGTCTGGAAGAGGATCAACAAGGAGTGAAGCTACTACACGGGGACTCCCGCGTGTGCGGGCTCGACGAAAATAGCAGCAGAGTCAAAGTGAGCTGCCATTCGGAGACTCAGCTGATCGCCAGGGTTGCGGCCGTGATGTCAAAGTGGCTGATGTGTTGAAATTAAGCGAGCTCATTGAATCTTACTATCTTGACGCCTGAACTCTCCGTGGCCGAAGTCTACAATAGGCTATATGCTCTGTGGGTTACCACATACTTTAAAGTTATTTACCAGCGTTTTGCTCCGCCACAGACCAGGAAAGCCTCGCAGGCCTTCTTTCAAGAGCAACATGGCTCAGCGCGACTTGCGGTATGTGGGCTGTCTCTAGTGACATAGATGGGGAAGAGCCTCCATTATACTTCTAGCATGTCTCCTCGCTATTCAGGTATCTTCCCTTGTAACCGGAGCCGTGTCTTCAGTGCTCGAAGGGATGAGAAACAAGCCCGCTCAGCTGGGATCTGTCTCCAAATAGGATCAATAGGATTGCGACTCGGTGACTTCTTATCGGGGTGTTATACGCGTGGTTTTTCCCCTGCGATGCGCTCCGTGTCTTCGGTAGCCGAAGGGGTATGGGGAAGGCGAGACTAGGTACAGGCATTATGTGGTGACCAACGAGAACTTGCTCGACCGTCAGCTGCCTATGTCTTACCAGCTCCTAATGGTGTGAACCGCGTGTTCGGTAAAGGGGATTTATCACGGTAAGGAAGCGCAACATCGTCATGCGCCGGCAACCCATCCACCCACCCCCCAACCAAAACAAAGAGGATGGTGATTGGTTTAGATTCCAGGTGATGCGATAGGGCAAGGCTTCTGCGCTATTTCCGGAATCGTCCGTAGGGATGCCGGGGGAGATTTGTGGTAGGATGTCATGTCATCAACTTTCTCCTCCAATGACTTACCTACCGACCTACCACCCTATCTGATGCCCTAGCTTATTCCCGTCCACCCTATCACAGGCTATACCGGTCGTACCTCACCTAAAACATCAAACTCGGCGACGGGCGGATAAAACGAAACGACAGAAACAAGTCGAACCATGGGCCCCGGTGGACATGCAATGCGTGGTTGGTCGGTCGGTCGGTCGGTCGGGTCGTCTATCCTAGACGAGCCACCCACGCTGGTGAACGACGCATAAGACGCACACATCGACCTGGTTCCCGTTTCTTGAATATAGGGCTATTAAACGACTTTTGGCGTGGCAGCCATAACCCGAAAGAAAAATAAGTCGTACACTTACCCGGGCAGACCCTGTTAGTGTGAGATTGATCTGATTTTAACCGGATTGTGGCTGCGTGCCCGCATGACGACCGTCTTCTCCTGTGCCCTACGTCAACATGCCATGGCAGACCCTGTATCGGAAACGATAAGGGGTTTCTATATAGAGACACGTCTCCTCCTTTCTCGAACTAACCCGTGATCTACGTGGATCTCCGCGTGTGGATAGGCCAAGGCCAGACAAGAGGGGAACGGCGTTCAATACATATGTTACCCAAAGGAGTTCAGCGTCGTCATGCGAAAGGCAGCCACAACTGCCTTACTATACTAGGTAGGGCTCCCGCAGCTAGAAGGCCGTCCCCGGAAAAACGAATCTAGATCCCGCAGAACGATGCGTCGAAGCCATGGAAGGAGGGCTGAAGAAAGACCCCTTGGCCGGCCGACTCGCGCAGTTGGGTTAACGGCCACGGTGACTCTGGCGTTTTCGAAATGCGCATTATGCATTCTTTTGCAGCAGCATGGGCGACGTCTCCTTTTTACATACTACCTTACCTACCTCTCTACCAACGAACAACATTATCTACCAAGTGTGGGCTAGTTACACGGACTATGCGCTACTGTACGTCAAAGTTACTGGTCGTTTCTATAAAAAGGAACGGGCGATAGATATTATGCAAGCATGCATGTAACCCGCCCGTTCCCTTTCTAAATTGAAAATGCGATCGGACCGCCCAGATCTTCATACATACGTACCCGTCATCAGCCCTGTCCGGAAGAATGCTACAGTATGTATCAAAGTCCGGTAATTAGCTCTCGGCACCGGCGCACCGAATAGGAAGTTGTCCGCGTCGCGCACGGCTCCTCCGCTCACATGACTCGGAGTCCTCCGAAAGGGAGGAGGCTATTCATATGCTGATCAATGGAGAACAAATACTACGCGCGGTTGGCTTCCTGTCTACGAGGGCATAACTGCAGAGCCGTCTGGGGGAGTGGCGGGTGACAAGTCTTGGACGTCTGAATAGCCATGTACGTGCGAACAAGGGTGCGCGAAGAATATAGTAACACCAATGCGCGGCGCGCCCCGCCATAGAATTAATTCCCCGCTGACGTGGATGCCACAAGGTGCCGTGCGGCTATGATTTTGTTGGACAGCTCGACAACGGCCACTATCCAATATGGCGTTGCGCATGTCCGTTGAAATGAACCATGAGGTTCTGATATCTCTTCGCCTCATGGTCCACTGCCGCTCTCGAAACTCACGTCTTATTGAATTCCCCCCGTACGTTTACCGCTGCCATGACCTCTTCGGCCCGACGCGTCGAATCTTCGAACTCGAGGGGGGCGGCCGCACGCTGTTGACGTGTTCATCAGTCGTTCTGGTTAATACGTACCCATATCGCTTACACGCCCCGAGCACCGCCGAACATGAATGACATATCTCTGCCTACTAGGTAGGTATGTATCCACATGTAGGCTTGCTAGGTGGGCTTGCCCTGGCAACCGTTTCTTCGTTTTTGGCGGGCAATTATAGGGACGCAATTATAGGGACGCGGAAGTTGCTGCCAAAACAAACTTGTAGAAACATCTCACGACAGGGTATATATGAAGTAAAACAATACAAGCATTCAAATCGTTTGGTTCCGAGAAAACATTCCATTCCCCGCCACAATTAAGCCCCGGTTTAATTATTATTATTATTATTATTGCTTTTTATTGTGGCTTCGGCTTCTCCCGGATTGTCGACTCGGGACGGATGCTTGTTTCCAAGATACTTCCCATCTGACTAACTAGAGCCAGCCTCACAGCCAGATTTGCATTTGCTCGTGTCAATTGGATTGTATGGGGCTCCTAACGATATAGCCGACTGAGATCGATGGTACCTCACCATCCATAGTGGGGTCAAGACCCCCCAGCTGTATAGGTGGGTAGGTATGTGGATGCCTGACTACCCGGAGCTCTAGACTGTTGACCATCTTGGCAGGGGCCCTTGATGTGCGTTTCAAGTTCTGTTAGAGAATCCCTGTCCCTGCAGTAGCCCAATCAGAGCCCCGCTAATGCCTCGAAGAACTGGATTCTCAAACGCGACTAATGTAGAGCAAGTTGAACGACGACTTTCTGGGATTCTGGACGGACCTGCCCGGGGCGCCGACAACTTGACAACGATAACACTTAATGATAATGCAAGAATTTGCTTTACTTTGTAATCGATTGTTTGCCTCTTACTAAAAGCTGACTTGTTGGGCATGGTCTAAGCTAACCTCGACACGGAGTTGAACTGCTCCCAATCGGATCCCTCCATGGCTCCCAGTCGATCATAATAAGTGGTCGGTCTATCCGAGATGCTTCGTAACGTTTTATTATACCCTCCATCGAGTTTACCTGCCTATCTACTTCATACCAGGCGTATATGACCAAAGCCCTCCATGGGATGTGAGGTTCGCCTATTGGTTATACCACCATCTTTTGCCTCCTCGATCCGCCCCGTCGGCAATTGACGGGTTTCGAAGGTTGTTTTTACCGCAACGGTACACCCAACCTCCGCCTAGCCTGGTAGCTATCCAACGAAGTCTAACATTAACTTGACTCCGCCACAACCCTCTTTGTCTCAGCGTCAACGTCGTCCCCTGGCTATTCTGTCGTCAGAGTATCATGTCTGGTATGGGTTGGCAAGCAGCGCCTCGTTCTTTTTGAAGCACTCTGTCGGGGTAGCGTACGCATCAGCATGCCGTTGTTCCCCTTAGAAACTACGAATCAGTCTCACCATTGCTATCTCAGCATTACAAATCGTGACAGACTGGGCCATGATGCGTCTAATCCTATGACACGCATTGTCTTCCGTAGTTCGGATAGACCGCCCGACTGGCACAGCCTCTGTGGAGAAAACTTTCTAGCGGACGTCGCATCGTCTTTCGTATTTGATGACTCTAGATTGGTCGAAAATCCGGCTCTGCCCAACGGGCGAGGAAGCCATACCGAATGTGATATCCTGCTACCGACTCCGCGATCCTCGATCATCGCATCACCCTGTTTCTCTGGGGGGAAATCTACGTTGGTGTTCCCAGTTACCTTGCTGCATGCAGGTCAGAATTAGCTAGTTGCGCGCCGAAGCTGCGCATCACCCACAGTACTGTACATATGTTTCCATAACACACGATTTAAAGTGTCTGTTATTACTGATCCGGAACTTACCTTCTCCAGATCGACGTATCCGGGCCACTTTATGTCGCGGTAGTGTCGTACAATTTCGAAAAATGCCCGATGGTCCGATGGTGAACTAGCCCTAGAGATCGCTCCGGAGCAAGACCGTTATTCGTTGCGGCGGGCCGTCCATATCTCGTCCCCGTGCGTCATCTCTTCCCCTTAGCCCACAAGCTAGGCCTTGGGTCTTCCCAATTACCATATTGTAGGGCAATCCATGGCCATCCAACCCCCTCCCCCACCCCCCCCCCCCCCGGTAGGCTCCCCTCCTCGGCCGCCTCGACCGCCTCGACCGCCTCGACCAAGCGAGCAGAGACATGGAGTGCTATCTCGAAAATATCCATTTTCTGCCGTGGACGCGGCTCTAACACCTAAACGATAGGTAGCGGACCCATTTTGAAGTTCCTATTCCGTCCAGTATCAGAGTGGGCCTGCCCTGTGATATCCCATCCCTGTTCCACCATCCCGAAAGGGTAGCCAACTCCATGGGTACGCTTTTGACGTGACTGGCAGTTCCTGGTTCCCACTTAGATCCTCGACTGCTTCTTACATCCATCTTACCCGCACACACCTGCCGGAAGTCTATGTTTAATTTATCTTGCCATCTGCTATTCCCGCGTACTATTGAGCGACCCACACCTCTAGACAGTCTCCACGCGGTTAACTATCGACGAGATGTGACCCTATGAACCCTGTGATGCAAATCCATACAGGGCTCCTGGTCCGGGCCCGCTTTGGCTCACCCCTCTAGGAGTCTCTTTTCAGAAAGCCAAGCGGGATCTCGCACGCCAACGTCTCCTCTATGACCACAGACTGTGGCCCGGTTTGTATCAAGGAACCCGGCTTCATTCCTACCGGCGTTCCGAGGCCCATCCATCTGACCGTACTGGATGGATGTATCTTCCGTGGATGATCCTGTTCCCACCACTACCTCTCATATACATCTGGGGTGCTGCACCGACGGCCCCCATCTACTTTGCTCACTTGGTCCTCTTTTGCCTCGCCTTCTCTTCCTCTACTATTGAGCATTTCTACGCCAAGCCGCTCCTTTGGGTCCCCTTCTTCGCCTACACTCGTTATATCCCTTCTGGTTTATAATACTAGGAGCTGGCTCTTTTTTTTCCCACGGGACACACCTGCCTATGCACCCGAGGCACTAGTCGTCTTAACGAGTTGTTCTCTCTCCTTACAACTCGCCACGTTCCTTACAAACAAGGCCCACGGCAAGAAACGGAGATCTTTCGCCCTACACGTTCTCTTCTATACCGACGTTGGACTTCTCTATCTAACAAAGACAAAATCAACGCGCTCTTTACTAGCTTCCACCATACCGGAAAATTTAGAGGGCACCCATACAGGTCATAGCACATGCTATATAGCCGTGTAAGTCATAGTAGATCGCCTGGCCACACTCCACAGTAGGCCTCGAATCCGTGGGTCCTGGAACAGTCGTTCTTTTTGCCTTCCCCTGCTGGATATCGTCGTAGTTTATACTTGACTGACCCTCTCTTCTCTGGTTCATAGCAACACTTCAGTTACACCTCATATCGTCTGTGTCTTTGAGTCATGGACCCAAATCAGACCCAACTGTAAGGCTCGCACTCGACTTGTTCTTAAGAAGGAAACTTATGCGGCTATAGGCAATCGCAGCAGATGCGGCACTCACATGGTTTCGTATTCGACATGAATAAGGCTGCCAGGAGAGACACGCCGCTAATCGGTACACCTTTCGCAACAATGAATGGAAATGAGATGTCAGACGGGATGGAAGCCATGGAAGCGCCAGTAGGTGGGTGGACGGCGCCTTTGTCTCATGGTCTGCGACCAAGACCTGCAACTATCCATGAAGGCTTTTCGTACTGCGCCGGGGAGGAGTATGGCACCGTGCCCTCGTGGGATGTGTGTTCCAATTTCTCGATCCAAACACCGAGCGACTCGATGTCGAGGCCCGTGTCAATGCACCAGGATTTCTACCCAGCTACCGCTGTTGAGAGCCGTAAGTACCCTTAACCGTCATCAGCATAAATGCTAAAATGTTGGCATAGAACACTGGGCAACGAAGCTGTGCGACGATCCTACAGACATGCCGAATTTCGATGGCGATATGGGTATTGGCCAGGCTTTCACCTCCGACGAGGCTATTCCAGTCCTAGATCTCAGATACCAAGGATCGCAGGTGGAAAACGACCCCATGAACTTTGAGCCCGGACCGAACCACACTCGCCGCATGTCTGGCTCATCCTTCACCATGTCGACTACTGGCCCTTTCTCAGACATGCCGTCGTACGATGACTTCTCTACCACTCATTCTGAGGCGCCATCTCTCTCATCGGATTACCCGCCTCCGTCTAACAGGAACTCTCTCATGTCATCGACTCAATTATCGCCCGTCGCATCTCCCCGGATGACGCCTCATAACCGTACTGAACTTGTCCGTGCGCAGAGTCGGGGGCGTGGCGCCTCGCCATCACCTCGCCCAGGCGTGAGGTCTGCGCCGTATAACGCCGAAAGCAGCGCAAGGAACAAGAGGTGGTCCACCGGGACTTACGGCACCGCGCGACGAGCAACGCCCTTCGTTTACCACCATACACACGATGTATTCGGCCATCGCGTTATGTCGAGGCACTCTTCGCCTACGGTCTCGAATAATCCGCTCCCTTTGAATTTTGGTAATCTCCAAGCCGCGCAGCAGCACCCATTCATGATACCGCAACCCCCGGCCTTCCACAACGGCGCGTTCGTCCCATCTCAGGTGCCATCGCATGTGTTCCATCCCGCGGAAATACCGAACTTTGAGACTCCGCCGCAGCTGTTGTCGCACGGGCTCTTTAGGATGCTTCAAAGTAACGCTGATCCGCATTCGCTTCATAGCCACTGTTCCGATCTTTCTGATCCGCCAGATTTGTACGCCTCTCTGAACGAGGAGCAGATTCCGCCACCCCCTGAGGACATGAACCCGGAAGACCCCGACCTCATCCCGCACGAACAGGAACTACGGTTCGAGGGCGATCTCTACACGCCGAGATGGGTACGTGGGCACGGAAACAAGAGAGAGGGATGGTGCGGTATCTGCAAGCCGGGGCGCTGGCTGGTGCTGAAGAATTCTGCGTTCTGGTACGACAAGAGTTTTACGCACGGTATCAGCGCGGCGACTGGCAGCCCGTTTCAAGAGCCTCAAGAGAAAAGGAGGATGGACGGGAACCCGGATGTCTGGGAAGGTCTCTGCGGCAGCTGCAACGACTGGATCGCGCTAGTGAGCAGCAAGAAGAAGGGCACCACTTGGTTCAGGCACGCGTACAAGGTATGATGCGACTCATTTTAAAACCCGACGTTGACACCGAAGGCTGACTATTCTGAAGTGCCACACCCACCCGAAGGTCAAGGATGCACCTAAGAGACGACGCGAGAACAGCCACTCGAGACTCGCAGCTCCCCAAATACCGAAGTCCAAGGTTGAGCCTCCTGTACTGTCAACTCCACAGCCGCAAGCGGCTTCAGAGTCCATGGCTACAACGCCAGTTTCTGGTTTCGTGCAGCCGGCCTCCATGGGAACTCGAGAACAGCCCTTGCAACCAAGACAACTTCAACCGCAACACACTTACCCCGCGTGCGACGGGATGTCTAACATGATCTGAGAGCAGGATTGTCAGTTCATTTTTCATCGCAAACATTTTTCATATCTAAAACCATCAGCCTGAACGCGTTACGAAACATTTTCCTTGGATTCCTTCGGTGACGAAACGGAAATTTGGTATAGACTGGATTCGGGGGGTTTACGGGACATATCTGGATGGCAGCATCTTGGCGGGCATTGCGTGTCTTACACACACTCTCTCTCCTCTCATCTCGACGGATATACATCGATACCAACTTGGTTTACCCCATTCGCCGCGGGATGGGCGGTGGCGGATGCCGCCCACGAGATTGGCGGCATTCGGCAAGGAGCGAACGACACGGACCGAAACTTTCGAAATTGTTTACACCTTAAGCAGTTGAAGAAGAGAGACGGGAGCCGTCTAGTTCGGCCGACTTCCTCCTTTCGATCTTTTGCCGAATATCTCGAGTCGACGAGATCGTACACGAGCATCACGACCGTCCAGCGCGCATCACACGGAGAATTTTGTTTCGTCATTTATGTTTGCTCTCACGTTCACTGTCCATATGCGAATTATCCACACCATTCTCGGGGGGGGGGGGGCGCG
>QJNS01000407.1:0-21856 GCA_004154925.1 Monosporascus cannonballus
TAGGGGCTGGAATAGGGCTAATTAGCCAACCCACACCTCTGTGCATATATACTCGGAGTGCAATCCCAAACCCTGTAAACTGATCAATTGGCATGGAATCTAACCAGTATCCAACTTACCTTGACGGGAATGACCTTCGGATATTTCATAAATATCAGCAGCGAGCCTGTCAAGCAAGGGGCTCTTGTTCCGGTCGTAACCTTAGTGACACCATTGATCTCCTATCGCAAAAACAACAGAATCCCCCCGCCCCCCCCCCCCCGCGGAAAAGCCAGTTCCGTATGCTTTGTACCAAGAATCGGCTCCAGGGCCGATGTAAGGGAGGGTGTCAAACACGCTTTACGTGGTGTGATTGCTTATCCCAGCGCCGGGCAAGACAGCGCGAATGTCTCAGACTACCTGCACCGAGCCTCTGGAACGGGGAAGAGCAACGTGGTCTGGCCGCGACTCGTCATTTCTTCAGCCGTAGATCACCATCATCGAGTATCTAGGAAGGTAATCGATGAGTGAGCAGACAGGCAACGGCCTGCCCATCTGGGCCGCCGCTGCTACGAGCCGTATCGTTGGGAAAGACAGCATGGCGGCCCTCGCTTGCGCGGCTCGATTATTCGCGGTTGCATCCCCCCCTCCACCCCCGCCCCCGGCGCCGGATTACCGAGATAGCCGTGCTTAATGGGTAGAGCTGCTTTCGTTTCTTTCATTCCCCTAACGGACGCGTATCGGTAAAGGAGGCCCAGCCAGGAAACCGGGCGCCGGCCGGCCACAGCACATCACCACCACCAGGGCGGGGTAGGAAGGCGGGTCGACGGTGCAGCTATTCTCCTGCCGTCACCCGCCCCCCAACTTGGGGGGGGGGCCTCCGCAGAATATGATCCGTCGTCGTCGCCCGGCTGCCGGGACCCCTGCGAGTCCCTGAGTGAGGAGAGTATGTTGTGGACGTACTGGCTGGATTTGATATCAGGGTTAGCTAGGGCGAAGCCCGCGGTGGTTTCGGCTGCGTGCGAGATCGCGTGGTACGGGGCCCTGGTGTTGCTGCAGTAGCTGGGCCTATTCGCGCCAACTACGGTTAGTAGGTGCCGACAACGGAGGGAAGTCGTCGGCAAACCTCCCTTCCCCCATGTTGGGGGCCATTCGCCGGGACAGAAACTGGTAGGTTGGTACATCACTTCCCTTTCCCTTTCCTGATGTCTGGGTAGGTACCGGGCAGAGGAGGTCTGCGAGCTAGGTAAGACCGAAAGGAGATGGGTTCCCGCACTACACGAGCCCAGTTCGTCTCGCTGGCTATGGAGGAGAAGTTGTGTGTGTGTGTGTGTGTGTGTGCGTCTCGGACCCGTGCCTATGGGGTCAGCGGTTTGGTGAAAGTTCTCTGGAAGGTAGCTCGCTCGGCTAGCGGCTTGCGCTCCAAGACATAAGACATGCATGGGGGAAGGCTTAGCCGCCTTCTTAGCCAGACAGCGGTCGTGCTCGCGTGCACAAACGAGATGTGTCCGACCTTGGATCTGGTGTAACGCGAACCTAGTCCAAAGCCTCTCGAGAGGGTTGCTCGTACCTCGGATGAGCAGCGGGCCGTCCACTCGTAGGCGTGGGGTGCCACGGCGGTGGAAGAGTGGTGCCAAGTCACAGGTTATTGAATATTCGGTTCGAGGCTAGCAGCGTTGTCGAGTCTTTTATCGATATACCACCAGTCGACCTACCGGGCGCCAGTACCAAACCAGAGTTCTGGGGCTCATTTCTCCCGGGTTTCCCATTCCCGGTCGGGCGGTTACCGAAGTAGGGTAACAGCTACAAGGTAGTAGTATCACACGTAGAGAAATCGGTACCAATGAGAGTTCGAGGAGTGAACTCGGTGGATTCCAAACTGCCCATGATAACATGCGCTCTCAGAGAGGGTAGCCCGGAGAGACCCCTCTATGCACATACAAGTTGGCACTTAGGGCGTCGCCTAAAGTGATTGCCGTTCGAATGAATGTAAGGACCTTTTGGTCCATACCGTATCATGTCGTTGCCGAGAGGCGGTTGGGTTATGGGGGTAGCAATTAGGCCCGCTATATACGGAAACGAGGAGAGCAAGGCCCCTAGAGCTCTGACCGGCTTCAATTACCGAATATCTTATCACGGCTGATGAACTTCGCGGAGATACTCCGAGTACGTGGTGTGAGTTTAGCTCTGACTCTTAACTCCACAGTATGTCTTTGTCGGTTCGTGGAGTACCTGTGCTGTTACATGTTCCGCTTCCATAGGCATTGAGACCAGAATTGGAACCCGACGACGTTAGCCCACAGACCAAACCAACATCTGACTCCCGCCACACTGGTCCATAAGGTGTAGTGGGTGCAAGGCTACTTGTCAGCTAGCAGCTGTCAATGAGCCTATTGGATCATCCCATACTGCGCGGTCATGTAACCCCTTCATCGGAGGTGTCTGCCGCCTGCGTGTCGGCACATGACTGCATATCTTCAGTCTCACAGAAACGTCCAGTTCCTCCACGAACAAGAATTTCAGCATTCTGCAGCATATTCTAAGTATATAGCTGTGCAGTATTACCAAACGCGGTACTCTACAAGCTGTAAAAGTTCTGGAGGCAGGTCATCGCTGCAGGTGAAAATAGAGCAACAGACTAGGGCGAAGCACATAGGGAGTTAGAACAAGTGAAAATGTCAGCGAAAGCCACCACTTAAGCCCAGAGTTTTCCCTAGCCGATAGCAAAGCCGAAGTGCGCCAAACGTTCCATGTTGGACAAGAGTGAGGGGGGAAATCAGCCGCCCAAAGTCTCAAAACGGCAGCACTCCGAACAGATCCGCCCATATGCATATCTGCTGTGCAAGGACGTACCAAAACGTCGCCTAAGACGTCAGCATAGAGATGCCGTATCGCGGATCCGGGCGGCTCATGACGTCTTGCAGCTCGCTAGGATTGAAAACATGCTGGAATATCTCGAAATCGCTGGGCACGGTCGGTCCTCCGGCGGAGCTCGAGCTCGCGCTGCTGTGAGATTTTGACTTGCTCTTGGAGTCGTGTGAATGGCCGCTCTTGGCCTTTTTGGCGATGTCATCCAGTATGAGTTTGGCCGTACTCTGGAGCGCGTCCTCGAAGCAGAAGGCGACGTAGTCGAACCGGCCCCTGAGATCAGGGTCGTAGAGGAAGACCTCCCGCCAAAGTTCGGCAAGTTCCTGCGGTGGGTTGCGGTAGCCGTTTCCAAGCCCGAAATCACCGATGACCACGGACGTGTGGCCGTAATAGACGCAGATGCGTAGGGCGGCCCGGATCTTGTTCTTGACCAAGTCTCGCTCAAGGGGGAACGCATACTTTGTGCCCATCTGGTTCAACTTTGGCCAACGTGCCGGTGGGATGGATACCACGGGCAGATCCTTCCAGCGGTCCAGTTTCTTGTACTGGTCGTGTGGCCCTCGAAACACGACGACGCATTCGGAATAGATGCCGCCTTCAGAAGGTATAGGATAATTCGCAGGGAGGAGCGACTCGGGCCCTGGAGTACTCAACGTGGCGAAGAGACTGCTTCGTCTACAGAGACGCTCCTCATATCCCACAACACCCGTTTCCCAATCTCCGCCAGGCTTTTTATCATTCGCTGCACATATGAGAGGTATCCGCTGGTTGACTGAGTCCTCCCATTCAGTAGTGAAATCGACTGGATCGCCCGTGCAAATGTCTATTATATATTAGAATCAGAGCACAAAGCAGGTAGCTTCACCTACGAAACTGGGGAGGGGACACGGTTTGCGGGCAGGGATAGCTTTGCAATGGGATCTGCTCCAGTGGCTGCTGAAATAGATACGAATGTGTCCGATCGGCATACCGAGCCTTGATTGCTGGAAGATAATGCCGCTTGGTCTCGGTGGCCACTTCGGACGGCTTTGGCTTGGAGGAAGGCATTTCGAATAGGCTTAGCAACGACCCGAATGCGAGACTCTGCTATTCCGGCTACTGCTTGACTGTCGGGTTGCCCCTTAGCGCACTTGGGCTCGGGCTACTTATATAGACCCTGATGAGCGGCTTCAGCCTGGCCAATCCAATGACAGCCATACTTAACCAAATACATAGTGCTAGATTACGGCAGACCCTGTGCGGTGAGCAAAAGCGATCAGAGATGACGGCAACCCAGCGTGTTACACAAATATAGCTGATTGCCCATATGCATCCCACTAGTGTCTAGGACAGTCAGATGAAGCAATCCAAAGAGATGGAGCCGAGTGAGCACCTCGGTAAAGGAATGCATCAGCGTTCCGCCATCTTTTACCAACTTCGTAAAAGCAATAATCTGAATAGAAGTCCATATATGTCTTGGGGCTGTGTAACAACTCGGCTCCCAGGTCGATGGAAACGATGTCCTAGTGACGATCAGGGAACACTGCAGATAGCCGAAGTCGCACAGATCTGGCTCGTCCTCCTCAGCCTGCAGAATCGCAGGCGTACTGAGTCGAAACAGGTGCATATCTGGCTCGGCCCTTCGTGGGAAGGTGCCGATGCAGCATTGTATGCCAGCCAGGTTAAGCCCGTGTGCGCGTCTCAAGTAGTTTCGGGTCACAACCAGAAAGCACGAAGCTTAGCGAACAAAAGGCATATCCTCACAGAGCCTAATGCTCCAAGCAATCTTTACTCGAAGCACGAAGGTCAACATCAGTCTGAACTCTAACGCAATCGTGACAGTTGTAAGACGGCCCCGAGAAGAGCGAAGGTCGCGACCGAGAGTCCACTAAGCTTGATCATTGGAAGATATAAGTCTTCCATAGACAGATGTAAAGCACCGTCGTAAGAAGTTGCATAGACCAAAAGGGCGAGTATCAAACAGGAAATCTTCTGAGGCTTCGCACAGCATTTTTGGAATGGTTGCCATCAAACCGTAAGACATAATGAGAGTCAAAGGCGTCAATATTTTAATATATGCATAGCGTATATTAGACGCTGATGACGATGGCACAATAACTTTAAGCATCATGTCACCTCAAAATGACAGCTGGGTGGTACCAGATGAGAAACACTCGGTGGCTTCGTGGAACAGGGACGTAGGGTAGAAGTTAGGAGGTTGCCTACCTTAGGTCCAAGAGCTGTGGTTGAAATTGAAGTTCCCAGTAAGCGGGACGGCACGGCCCAGGAGGCCCAAGCTCCCGAGCTCTCAAGCTTCCCGCCTTCGAATACGGCTAAGAACGACTACCCGCAAAATGCATTGAAAATTACTAATCTTTTTCATTTAAAGAGGTGCCGAGGATTCCCCGACCTGGTACGGTCGTGGAAATTTGACCTGCTCGTTACCTCATCTAAGGCTCATATCTCGAGCTGGGGAAGCCTTGCTTGGTATTAGGGCATCATTGTTGGGTTCCTATAATAGCCATGTACTCATGAGGCCATCGATACATCCGGGATATCTTCTACCATTTTGTTTATCGTTCTTGGCTTGACTGTGATGTCTCTCGTTCCATTACTTCTGAGAGCCCAGCGGTGCAGATACTCCTTCAGGCCTCTACAGCAGCTGGGCACACGTATCTCCCTGTCTAGCAAAGCTCCGGATACCGTTGCAGGCCTTCTCGACTTCAAACCTCTTGGTCCAGTCTCAGATGTCAAGGTTCATGGCTTCATTCGATCCGTACGCTCTCAAAAGCACAACCATTTTGTATCCTTAGGAGATGGCTCGTCACTCGATTCGCTCCAAGCAGTAGTACCTGCTGACCAGGCTGAAGGGTGTGGGATATAAGTCTGAATCACTATTATGATTCTCCCTAAGGCTAATCCGTGCGTATCATAGTCTGACTATCGGAGCAGCCGTACGCTTACATGGATCATGGGTGCCTTCTCAAGGACGTGGACAGACCCACGAGTTGCAGGTTGAGAAGACTGCGGTTTTGGGGCCGTCGGATGCCAAGGTGTGTCTAATTCAGTGGTCGTATTCAATTTCATGCTTACCTGCTCCCTAGACATTTCCAGTTCAGAAGAAATACCAGACTCCTGAATACCTGAGGACTATGCCGCATCTCAGGCCCCGGGTCCCGTTCAATTCTGTTGTCTTCCGGTTTCGCTCCGAGGTTATCGCATCTCTCACCAATTTTTTTGCAGATCGCTCTTTCACCCAGGTACATACGCCTATCCTCACGTCATCTGATTGCGAAGGCGCGGGCGAAGTGTTCTACATCTCTCCGAGCAAAGATGAACCCTCATCGGATAGTGAGACAGCCCCCCCTTTTTTTCGTCGCCCCGTGTATGCGACCGTCTCAGCGCAATTGCATCTCGAGGCTTTATCCCAGGCTCTTGGAGATGTCTGGACACTCTCCCCCACGTTCCGAGCAGAGCAGAGTGATACCCCACGCCATCTAAGTGAATTCTACATGTTAGAAGCGGAGATGGCATATGTGGACGAGCTAGGCCCTGTTATGGACCTTGTGGAAGACATGTTGAAGTATATTAGCACTAATTTGTGTGGTTCGAGAACCACCAATGAGCTATTATCATGTGGGGCTCAAAGGTCCGCGGATCTGGCACCAGTGGAAGTAGTCGAGCAGCGCTGGAAGGGTCTCGGGCGCCAGCAATGGCCGCGGATCACATACAGCGAAGCGATCAAGTTTCTAGAAGCTGCCAATGTTCCTTTTACCCATAAGCCTACATGGGGAAAGGACCTACAGACTGAGCATGAGAAATACATTGCAACAGCTGTAGGGGGAGACAATACTCCGGTCTTTGTCACAAACTATCCGCGAGACATCAAGGCTTTCTACATGAAGTCGGATGCGGGTACCTCCAGCAGCCAAGACCCGGGTGCGACGGTGGCATGCTTTGATCTCCTTGTCCCAGAATTCTGCGAGATAGCAGGCGGCTCCATGCGCGAGCACCGCCTTGGCCCTTTAGTCGAGTCTATGCGTGCCCATAGAATAAACTCGTGCTCATCAGCGGAGGATCACACAGCCGAATCCCAGGCGGCAAGCAACAACCTTGACTGGTACCTTGATCTTCGGAAATGGGGTTGTCCTCCGCATGGAGGATTTGGACTGGGCTTTGACCGCCTGATATGCTACCTTTCTGGGGTACAGACGATACGCGATACCAGCGCGTTCCCTCGATGGTATGGTCGTTGTGATTGTTAAACGTGATGATAGCTCATCATGTTGTGCTCGTTAACAGTTACTCTTCTGGGGATGGGAAGGTGTCTTGTGCGATCGTCACACAACGCCATTTGCAACCCTGTCTCGAACGAGTCTTGTCGCTACCGAAGAAACACTACGATGGCGGATACTACCCGAGCACACAGGACCTCCTCGGGGCAAGAGGCCGCGTTTAAGCTAGTTGCGGGATATTGAAATTATGACAGCGCCTCGTTTGTCTCGTCCCATAAGCTCGGCTGTCTATGAAACATTCATCGATGCTGCCTGCCCAACTATTTCTTTCGGGTACGGCGCATGTTCTGAGAAGGCGCTCAACTAGGTTGGCCGAACATACTTGACTACGATTCCTCCTTCAAGTAACCCGGATTACGGATCCCACGGACCTTTCCAGCACCCTTGAGTCGCACTCGCTAGCGAGTTCCGTCTTGTACGATAGTCACAACTTTGTATGATACTGTACGATACTGTAGAAAGAGCGTTTACGTAGGAGCCAACATTAAGAGCCTTTGGTACCTACCAATTGATCCTGTCGCCTTAGAGACAATCACAACCCGCGGCACTGGACCGAACAATCCGCGGTATGCTGTTCGACACTACGCGGAGTATCCCGAAGCCGGCATTTCCGGATTAGGGCTCTGATCTTCTTCAGCCCAGAACCTCGCTAGGGTCTACCCGGTATGTGCACAAGCCAGTGAGGCGGGCTTCTATGAACTCCCGACATAGATCCCGTAATCGCCATTGAGTTCAACCGGCACCCTACGTACGAGTTGCCAGGGCGATACCTCGGTAAGTGCATACAGCCCGAAAGCGCCATCTCGGCTGATGCGATTCTTATGGCTCAATTCACTGTCATCTAACATGGCGCCGAAGTCACCCCGTTCCTGAAAGCTCCGGCAACTTGCTGTTAGCACGGTATGTTACGACTTTTCATGATCGTCGGCCCGTGTTGGACTCATCGAGGCCGCGGAGAGATTGCCGCTAAGCCGACGACAGGGCGCCTCGTTCCAGCAGCATAATAACCCCTCTGCTAGCAATTGGTGACAAGGGAGCCCGAACGATTCCCATGGCTGGTGCAGGTCACCCCTATCTGTGTGCTCAAGAGCGCCGCTTGCCAAGGGCTTGTGTGTTCTTGGACGCGACTCTGATCATCCCATAATGATTACTGAGGTATTAGGATAAATGACAAGAGTGGAAAGCACTGGCCATCATCATCTGCCCAGAGTCGGGGCTTTCGCTTTTGACCACTCATTATAATTTTTCTTGCTGGGCGGCACAGACGACGTCTGGGTGCGGCCCATTGTGCAGACCAAAAGGACCTATGCGTCTGCCTAGTTTAGCTCCTTGGTCGTCTGGGCTTACGAATCGGCGTCGCATGACAAAACCGTAATCCGGGACCGCCAAGAAAAGTTTCATGCTGATAACCCATCCCATGCTATCGAAGAACCAACGATAGGTAGCCGTAGCAGTTGCGGCTTGACACGCTCCCCATGGGGTAGGGTACCATATCATGTGGCACGTCCTGATGTTTAGTCCCAAGCCACACAATCCGGCCGGGGGAAGTCTAGTCTCGCCTAGCTGTACAGCAGGGAGCGCCATTGCGCCACCGCGTCCCCGTTAGCTTCCTTCACATGGCTGAGTCTAGACAGAACGACCCGATCATCAACACTCTTCTTCCTGTCTTCGTGTACATGTACGAAGCACTCCGTAACAGCACTGTGAAGACCCAAGACCCCTAAAAGCTTGGCCTGCGGTCGTCTTGGACCTATAAGATGGTGGACAAGATAATCGGTACGCTCAAGGCCCACAATACGCCACTGACACTTCTAATTATTCTTAAACCTCCTGCCATGGATGCCAATCGTGGAGCCTCCGAAGCAGAGAATAAGTGTAATCCTCGGGCTGAGCCTCGGCCTTTACGTGGCGTTTTACCGATCGCGGCGTCGGGATTGTTTCTTCTAGCTCCCTTGTTCTGTCAAACCTGGGTGAAATTCCTATGATCTCGATGTATGTCATGGGGTACGAGTGTACGTACCGTATTCGTTGGTATCTTATAAAAGGATTATGTGAGAGCGTTGGGGTTTCGGTCTTCCTCAAAGCTGATCGATGCTACCATAAGTGGAGCCACTTTGCGAACCTAGGCGTAGTACGGCTTGTGTCAGCATCAGCGAGAACACGGCAGAATTAAGCCGTATGTGGTTGTGTGTGAGCCACGAAGGTGCAATGCAACCCATCCACGTAAACCCTAAAAGTGATAGAGTTCCGGGCTATTCGGCCGTCGGCCATCTGTCGGGTTTTGCGAGATGGTGCGAGATACGCACCTACATGCATACCCGATATACCGTGTTCATAAAGTGTCATCGATTACGTTTTCTTGGCTCTGGGCTCCGGGTCGGGAAAGTAACGTTCTCAAAGGATTCCCCAAAGAAAAGGGTGTGACGATCAGCTGAGCCAAGCATCTGCGAAGATATAGCCAAGACCGCCAAGGACTGGCGCCGAGCCCCGAAGACATCTGACTCGACTAGCCGATCCTGACACCGTGGCGCTCTGCCAGGCTTCTGATTTGGCGACGCACTCCTGCCACGAATTAAGCTTAAGCTTGTTTGAGTTTTCGCTGGCCCGGGATTTTGGGGGCAGGAAAGAAACTGAAAAAAAGGCTAAAAGGTTCCCTCTCTCCCCTCCCTATCTACGTACCCCTAGTCATGAGATCGAAGCCGTCCATCCATATCCCAGCAGCCACGCACCCCACCTCCCTCAAAGCCACGGCGTACGTTTTGGGCGGGCGTACGGTACTTTTCCCGCACCTGGAAGACGAGTCATGGATCGTCGATCACACTGTAAGCTCGCGCCAGTTATTTCCACATCGCCGAATAATCAATTCTACCACACTTGAGCCCATTCTGGCAATCCGACCTCCAATTCTCATCTCCCCATACTGACTCCATAGTAGGTCAGACGGCTGGTACAACTGCCGTAACATCACCCATATCACACCAGCATCACCATCAACGCCACTAATAATATTAAAACCACATACCCGGATAGGGGCCTCTCGCTAGCCCCCAACCGCCCGGGCGCTAACCCTAACCCCAACTGTTAACCGTAACCAAAGTAACAGGCGGCAACTGGCTGTGCAACAACTCTTTGTTAAAGGTAGAAGTATCACATGGCTACTTGGCGCGGCTGATTTTCCGGAGCGAAGATGATAAACGGCGGGGTTGCCCGAAATGGCTTAGGTATGGTATGATTGAAATATTCGGCGAGGTGGAAATAACTGGCCTGCTGTAAGCTCTGATGCTCTTGGCTTTCCTCGGACTTGTATCATTGCCCTGGACATGTTCCATGGAATGCTCGCCGTACTGTGCCTTGCTTAGCTAACAGAGACGTGCTGCCAATACTAACTACCTCGCCCTAACTTGTCTTCGCCCACCGCGGTCGCTCCTGGGCGATTCCATTGGTAGGGCCAAGACGACGTGGGCAGCTTAGCTGTGACATCTTCCCATCACGTCATTCGCCCAGCTGTTCTCTCTGCTGAGGACAGCAGTTTCAAACTCGCGCATGATCTACGATGCGCTAAAGTTAGAGACTTAGCTAACATTTAGCGGCGGATAAGTCGGCCCCAGACAGCGCCCCCGTCAAACCCGCTGACGTGGATCGTCCGGCGGCCGGAGGCACGTAGTAGTAGATAGTGACTTACAGTGGCGACGAATCGTCTATGGTTGGCTACCATCGCTGATGGCTGTAGCCACAAGATAGAGACGAAGTAATCCGTTCGCGTATCCGTTACTAAGGAGGTCTCTTGGCGATAGCATCATCAAAGTCGTCTTTCCCATGTGCGGTTCACCGCCTTCGTCCGGGCGGGAAGCGGGCAGGAAGCGATAGTAACCTTATCTGCCTGGCGGGGGAGGTAATTATGTAACTGGGCCGCTATCGTGCATTTCCCGGCGGTGGTTGCGGCTGGGATGATGGTTACGGATAAGGTTAAGCTGGCCTTACACACCGGAGCGCCGAACCCACGCCCAGATAAGATGGTTGGGGTAGGTGGAAGAAGTGCGTCCAGTGGTATTAGCTGGCACAGTGATAGTCGATGAATCAGTGATTAAATATATTCTAGGCCCGGCCGCGTCGGTTGGAGACAAGGCGGGCAACGAATCTGGTGTGATAAGCTCTTCGACATCCCATGTGATCTCCATGGCTATCGTAGATCCGTTTACCCATTCTAGGTTGAAACATCGAGTCCGTCCGAGGTACGGTACTCAAGCAAATGGTACCTTGTCCCATCAGCTGTATCAATACGGTAGGTCCTGCCCCCAGCGACACTGGGAAGATTTGACGAACGGTCGGCAAACCCCTCATGAAATCAACGGGATGTTCGCGGTTCTTCTTTCCAAGGGAGGCATAAAGAGGCGAGGATGCTGGAATAAAGATTGTTTGCAGGCGATTCTAGTAGGCAGCGTCGTACAACCCCGGAGAGGTTTGTGCTCCGTCACACACGTGCCGCTGCACTCCAGGCGTGAGGGATGTATTTATCCTTATCAGCCACCTACGTCGAGCTGCTAGTTCCATGGTGTAGACCCTGATCCCTTACCCTACCTGCATCAGCGGCTTCGTACGTTGTTAGATGTGTCACATATGTTGATGAGAGTGGCTGCTATCTCGTGATAAAGCTAAATCCGCCTCCCACACCTTGTAACGAGTAACGAGAAATCTGACCCTGTACGTCCGGGCCCAAGGACTATCGCGGGTCTGAGGATGCGTCTACTTGGTTGCCAAGAAGCGAATGAAAGCGGAGAATAGGCCCGTATATCCTGCGACAGTGTCAACAGAGGGCTGCCAGGGGACACTATTATCTTTTCACTTCCTTTGGACTCTGCCGACCCGAGGGTACGGAACTGCTCAGGGTCCGGATCGCCCATGATCCCTAGGGGTGGCTAGAGATATTTTGAACGTCCTATCGGTAACGTACCTCTGCTCCATTGTATCGATAAATGTGAAGCGCCGACTACACCACACATGATGCCTGCTATCGTAGCGACCACGAGGAGGACGAGTTCCGGCTTTGTGGATGGTACTGTAATTCCCAGATCGTCCTTCGAATGTCGTCTGCGTCCTGGTTCCATGCACACTCGGTTATTTGCTCAAGGAGCCGATCAATCAAGAGTCTCGGTACGGGAGACTGCTTCCTTATGCTCGACCCTAGGCCCCATTCGTGCTCGCGCCCTCCTCTGCGCACTTAGTGCATACGGCGCAGCACCTTGGATTTTATGATGCGGCCGACGCTTCCGGAGCTCATGTGAAGGAGCGTGCGATCCTACTGCACGAAGTGCCCCGATACCCCGAGTGAGGCACAGCAGCAGTAGGCGGCTAATCTCGCACCCGTTACGGGACTATTACTCAACCAGAGAATCCTCCATGAGTTATTAGGCAGCTCCCGTTCGTGTCCAGCTGGAAAGCGGAAGGTGGTCTGGGCCCGATCTCTGGGAGGCTGAATTAGACTCGAATGGCGCGGGACTCGCGCTCGACTAGCCCTGTCGCCTAGCAGGTTCAGCAGCAGTAGCAAGCGAGGCAAGCTACGCTAATTAGCCGGCTGGTGTGAGTGGGCTATCGTAGCAACGCACGTAAGCGACGCGATGCTATTGGGTTCCGCTGGAATGGTTAGGTAACTCGCGCTACTTTGCATACCTAATTTGACGCCGGGACGCCACGCTCAGCAGTACGGACCCCATACAGTTAAGTAATACCCGGGGATTCCTCGGCTGAGTGGAAGGACTGGTATGGCGCTTGTGAAATTCCGAAGGGAGTGCTCAAGCTCAAGTAAACACTCAGAGGTAGAGTTGTTACAGCGGACGAGCAATTGTCAGGACCAGTGACGCAATTCGCGCGGCATTCGTAATAACGCCCAACGCCTTTTGTTGACAGCCGCGAGTCATGGCCGCAATCGGAGACTTGTCCGGAATGACCTCGACAAGCCCCCTTCCATCACATCGTGCCACTTTTCGAATTAAGTACCCCTTTAGGTGCCACCACTGACACACGATAAGCAAAAGCAAGGGACAGTCAAAGTAATTGACACACTTTTGGTTAGTGGGTCCTAAGAAAATGTGTCAATTATTTTGATCCTGACCTGACGACAAGATCCCATCTCCATCAGGTGTGTCATCAGACGCCCACTATATCGAACTTTTCAAGTAAAGCCAAGCGAAGTTATCGCGGGCGGGCCAAGGAGCTGTATATGGCCGGCCCAGCATGGGACGCCCATATGCCAAGAGCCCGCGGGTCCGCACTGTTGGAGGAAACCTACTCTGAGAAAAGTGCTCACTGCAGATCTCGTATGTCGCCTGATGCACGAAGTATTCGTGAGGCGCAGACCAACAACCCTAGCTCTCCGCCATTTGGGATTGCTCTAAGGAGTGAAAACAGAAAATGTGAGTTGACAGGCTTTGTCGTTAGCAAAAAAGAGTCATTCCTCCTCCAGCCGAATTGCCCGAAACATCGGAGATCATTGGAATCCAGATATCGCACTATTTCGCCTTTAGACCTTAACACAACTCATTCGCACAATTCACAACTTAGGAATGTACACAGGTTCGGTAGGCATAGTGCCACCGCAATACGAAGAGCAAGGAGTTGCCCGAAGAGTTCCTTGGCAGAATTGGCATCCAGTGGCTTCTCCTTCCTCCTCGGACCCTCAAGGACTTGTCCTGCGTATGTTACGGTGTATTGATAGGATAGGCGGAGCCGGGCTACTCGGGGCCAAGCTCACTAAAGGAATATCTGAGGGGAGTTTGGCACGTCTCGGTTGCTGCGAATGGATCGGCAGCGATTCCGTAACGGGCGTAAGGGCAGCGCCAGCCCCCAAGTCTTTAATAAGACCGCAGTTGGGGGTCGTGGCAGGCGAACGCTTAAATTCATGCTTAAATGAATGGATCGAATCCTCGTGGCTGCCAAGGCGCCAAGGTGGACTGCCCAGCATGTGGGGAGGCGGCTGTCTTTCCTCTTTTAGAAGGTTTCCGCTTTCTTAATAAGATATATGTAAGAAAATTCCGATGGATCTGAAATTCCACTACCAGACAGGGATGCCTACACGGAAGATAGGCACGTACGAAATACGAGTGCCTAGAATGTTATAACACATCTCATCCATAGCAAGATAAAGGGGTTTGAAGACTCCAGATGTCTCATTTCATTCTTGTTTATATGAATCTGCATTCATAAGGATCAATCAGGATGCCAAGCTGTGGGTCCTTCGGCATTTCCTTAACAGGCATGTATTCCAGAAACCGTAGCGAGCCGAACATCTTCCGTCGAGATGCTTCTTTTATCAGGCCGCCCTCTAGGTATTTATTATCCACTTTCTCGGCAGGCCGGCATTGGCATCGTGAACCCGTAGGGAAGGCGCTCCGAGTAACGATTGCTGTTTCAGCGCAGCATTACATCGGGGTCGCTGGTCGTCCTCTCCTGTAGAACAAACAACCTCGCGTCCTCCGCCTATCCTTCTATCGTGCTTTCCTCCGGGCACCACCACCGTTGGGTCAGCGTTGCAAGATGACGGCCTCGATCGTCGAGGGCTCCGGCATCGATTCTATATGGCGGCATGTCGGCGCATTTTCGAGATTAAGGTTGCAGCCGGATTGGGGCAATCTCTGTGCCGAGAGCCAGAGATCGGCCGGCCCCTTCTGTGCATGCAGCGGCGTGGGTGCGGGCAGGCAGCGCGGAGCCCAGTCGCCGCACCATATAGTGGCTAGTGAACAATGGCGCATCTGCACGTTGGGTGGAGGAGGTAGTATCGACAGCAACTCGCGCCCACTCCACGGAGCAGCACACACACGCTCACCGCGCAGGTGCTCTGTTTCCCCCGGCCGCCCAGGTCTCGCTCTGACTAATACAGTAGCGGCGCGCATCTTGCATCCCCAGCCGCGAGGATCGCCAAGATCCGACATGTTCTCGGCTACTGACACACTTCGAAACTGCGGGGCTGTGACAGGTAACGATAGCTGCTCATTTTACGCACGTACGGTAACATGAGATCGTGTGTATCTCGCTTCAATATGTAAACTGTAATGGAAACGGCCGTAAGTGGCCAGGGGAGTGAAGGGACACCCTTACGAGGTTTGACACGGCAGATTGCACATAAAAGATAGATCTTCGATGGGATAAAAAACGGCGAAATTACATGGCAGGAAAGCGGTGTAACGAGATGTAACTCAACGCAGTGACTCGAAGCCGTGTCACTCGGGCATGAAGAATTCACATGCAGGATGTTTTCTTTCCAGCGGCAGCACACCAGGTCCGTTGTGGCTACCTTTAGCGAGACAAAAGAGGCAACGAGCCACCGAAAGCGGTCATGTCCTCGTCCGAGAACGAACGTATGGAGAGACACAAGCACCCAAAAGGAGATTGAAAAGTATGGCATCCATGATTTTATGGGAGGACGACATCATAACCGGGCGCCGTGACCCGTCGTGAGTGAGAGTGACCAAAGACGGCCCCCTCGGCCCTAGCCAGTCGAGCACACACCGCGTTGTTTGGTGGTAAGGCAATACGACGGCCGACCGGATGCGTTTTAGGCTAGAGGTTGATCGTGTAAATCTATCCGTGATTCTGGTAGGTAGCGAAATCAATGCATACCAGGGAAAACCCGCCGGGCCCGCAAAATGGGGCTTGGCCAATGGACTAGTCGGCAACGCTTTTATACTGACACGTCCCGACACTTGGCTCTCCATGCGTTACGTAAGAATAGACAGATCTGCGGGAACCCTGTGATTGTCCCAGGGGTATGCGTTCAGGAAAAAATATTATACGTCCTTTATGTATGAAAGGTACTACGTAAATAGAGTTACGTCTTGATACGAAAGAGGATTCCCTGACAAACTGCGCAGCGTCGCTGGGCTTCCGCGGCTTGGCCCGTCATTGCCAACTGCCCCTTCTCTCTTTTTCATTCTCATCAAGTGGGCCTCGAGAACACACATTTAGATCCTCGCTGCAGGCTTGTATGTAGTTAGTAAAGCCAAGACTGTCATATAGTACTTCGTAGTAATGCGTAGACATATATACTACTACCTTAGAGTTGCCGGATTGGCGAACGACCCGAGACGTACTGCATGCAGGATGGAAGCTGTGGGCCCATTGCGTACGATGCCGTCGAGTCATATTGCTAGTAACAAACATATAAAACAACTGGCCGGCGCCCGTGTGTGCACAAGGTCAAGCGAACTTATGATTTACTACATAGTTGACAAATAGTTTTAAAGCTATTCTCATCCCCGAGTGCTAATTTCTAATTACGTACCCATCTTGACGGCAAGGGGCTTCTAGGAAGGCGCACCTCTATTTCGCTTGCCGGAATTAACAAGTGACTATGAAGTTCCAGGACCAGTCTCCATAAGCAAGCGAGTGCACAGGACTTTGTCATGTGAAGGAGAGAGATATGACATATGATTAGTGGATCAGCTGTGACACGGAAAGTTCGTATGGCTCAGGCGGATAAGATATCAACGCTGGTTCAAAACAGCAATCTAGGCTCTAGGGATCCGCGAGGGGGCATCGTGGCTGATGCCCGAGCATACGAAGCTATGAAAGTAGAGATAGACGTGATTAGAGGTTCGGAGCGCCTGAACTTTAGAACTATGCTTACCCAACAACCTTATTTAATGAGGAACAAGATGCTTATCGAACTAAGCAGAAGATTCGGTACTCATCGCTAATGTGAATGATGCAGTTCCGCATACGATAATCAGGCAGCGGAAAATGAGAGGTCAAAAGGACTAAGCCTCAAAAAAGAGTTCCCAGACGGATGATGTAGAGTACCACATGTAGGTGTTATGTAGGCATATAAGGTTATGTAGGTGACTGCCTATTACGGTAGATATGTACAAGAACAAACCTTCTTTAGATCGATGTGGGCTGCCAGCTCCGTACAGTCTAAGAACAAATCCACACGGTACGTGACTGAACATTGTGCATGGTACTTGGTACTCGATTCCCTTGGCGGCGGATGCGTCTGGGGACTTGGCAACTCAAAACCTTGCAGCCTTTTTAGCTAATCCCTGCCTGCCTCGGCCCTTGTCGTTGGGCAAAATAAGCTTGAAACCCATGGAGAAGCTTATTATTACCTTTAATATTACTAGTATTTACCGTTTCCCGCGGCCGATTCCTCTGTCCAATACTCACTCACTACCCTCGCATTCTGTCGATCAACCTGTTATCGTCTTCATCTAACAGATTCTTCCATTTTGTTCGTGGACCGTTGCTTTAAATAGAAAGGAACCCCGAAAAAATAGAGGGGACCACAGTGACGACACCATCATTCTCTGCTTTACCGGCGGTAACCCTCGTGCAGCGGAACATCAAGCGGCTATTAGCACCGTCTCCTGGCTCTAAACCAGAGAGAAGGCAAAAGACAAGTCACGGGAAGGAACGGATGCGTGGTCGGGAGCTGCATCAGCAAAACTACAAAAGAAAAGTGTCAGCATTACTGGACTCATCACGCAAGCCAGCCCAGCTAGCAAGCCAGTCAGCCTCAATATCCGGTAGCCCATCTCGGCAAGCCATACTGCTAGTTAGCGTTATCACATTCTTCGTCCTTTCCCAACGCCTAGCGAGAACCCGGAAGACTCTGATTTGCAAGGAAATCCCGGGGATTATATTCTCCAAAAGAATACGGCGAAGATCTGGTCAATCCTACTGTACTGCTGGCTTGTTCCCTTGTGACATCAGCTGCAGCCAAGACGGCAAAGTTGAAATCGAATATCAGGAAGCCGTAGCCTGCCAAATACCATAAAAACCCGATCGACATCCTGCTTAATCTATTTAGCATCCGTCATCGACGTCCAGCCGGGGAAAGCTTAAAGTGAGTTTCTGAGTCAGGAACCGCCCCAGCTAACTCAGTTTTAACGGCTCCTGTTCCGAATTTTAGGGTCCAGTTCAGCGTCCTGAGCCTATTGTTACCCACCATTTTGGGTTGCATCTTCCAAGTCAACTAAGGTTATCTTCGTCTAGGCGGCAAAAGCCGCTATTGCCCCTAAATTTAGTTGCTTGCCAGCCCTTTCCTAGTGGGTCAATACAGTGGACCGCTTGCGCCCCCAACTCGTTAAAACCGTCACCGGGAAAATCCTCCCAAAAGAAAAATTAACCTCAAGGTCCTTGAACTCATTCTCGAATCTCATCTTCAATCTCGGACTACTTAATTTCGACAACCCTTCGGCATCACAACACGACAGGCGATCCAATTCTCCGATATATGATTCCTTGCTTTCGTCCGAGATAAAGCGGATGTCACATTGGAGTCCGCCTATTTATTGATGTGTCCAGGACTCACTAAAACAGGTATGTGTTGCGCCCTTTGTCATGCGGCTGTTTTCTCTAGTGGCCGAGTTACGAGTGTCTCCAACTTTTCAAGTATGCCCGATGTTCCAAGCTGGAATCCGGGTATTGGGCCCTTCCTTTCTTTTGCAAGTTAGCCTCCTTCCATGAGACGTCTTTCCTATTCCAATAGCCAAGTATCAGCGAGGTCAGCAGATCCAGTAGGCGGCGAACCCAAGTCACGCCTGAACTTACCTCAGCTCTACGTACGACGTCTTAAATAGGCCGAGTCACTCATAGATTCTGTGGCCATCACCTTATCAAGTGTTATCAAGCAAGGCCCGAGGCGAGGCTCTGGTAGCAGCGTGTCTAGGATACAGAACCAGACTACATACATATGTGTCCATCGAACGACGCTGCTGGAGCCGTTTCATCGTCAGCTTTATATTGCTCCACGCTTGTCTAATGTGCCTCCAAAAACGTATCCCCCACATCGTCTCATCACTCCCCTTACCCTTGACCCCTACAGGCCATCCTGGTCAGGCTTTTATATCTGAAGGTGACGGAAGAAACTGACATTGAGCCTCTTAGAAAACCGCAACTTGAATAGACTGGCTGTACAACGTGTCTTTCGTCACTTTGGTGTCATCTCGGCCAGACTCCCCGTAGAAGGTGTAGAGGCTCACTACCCAGATCTTGGGGAAGCTTACTCAAGTTGAATGACTCGTTTCTGAGGCTCAGGCGGGATTGACGTGGTGGAAAGCAACTCGAAAGCGCTTTCCAGGAGGGAACCCCGGGAGCGCCATACACACACCCAATACTTTCCTATCTCCAAGCGGCTCGCATCCTTGAGGACTTAAAGATGGAGACATACCATGGTTATGTAAGGACGCCAGGCGATGCAATCAAGCTATTCGAGGCCTGCCGCTTAGGGTTGCTGCCCAGAGTCCAGAGGCGATTATCGGAAAAGGAGCGGCAGTCAATCAGATCTGGCTCGGTATTTGTCTGGGATGAAAGAGAAGCCGGCATGCGAAGATGGACCGACGGGAAGTCATGGAGTGCCAGTAGGGTTTCAGGCAGCTTCCTCACCTACAGAGAGATGGAAGGCAAGAGAGGAAGTGGGTTCGGTAATGCTCGACGGAGCAATGGCAGGACACCGGACAGCGGCCGACATAGTGACGAGGACCCGGACGGCGAGCCTGAAGGATACCGATACAAGGCGGACGGGCTCATGAAGCAGTCGTTCAGCATAACAACTTCCGCAGGCCAGCACCTCCATCTGATCTCCTACTTCTCGAGGCCTCATCCTGGGGCCCCTGATTTGCCACAACCGAGTACCGACCCGTCACTTCGGCACATCATACCAGCCAAAGGGATGTACCCCGAGTCGAGCCTGCATGATGCCACCCCACCTGCCTTGACTAGAGCCCCGATGCACCCATACAATCACCATAGCCCGCCCGAACCCCCGCTGTATGGATATGCGTGGGGAGCACCTTCATGGATGGGGCCCTGGCCTCCCTCGCCAAACGAGCCACCTCACTGGGCGCATGGTAAACTGGCGCCGGAAATGAAGCCTCAATCACTATCACATGCTCACCAATTACCTCAGCGGCCGCCTAATCACCCACCCCATCACTCACAGTTGGGAGCACCGATTCCCCTTCTACCAACATCTGGTTCAGCTAGCCAACCACCTCTATATCCCAAGAGTATACTCCCATATGAGCACGAGCGACTAGTGCATGCGTCTATGCTCAGACATTATCAAGCGGCGCCCCATCCGCCGAACCTGTCACCGCGCTCCCACCAGCTCCAACTACAGGCTGCGCAGGCCGTCATGATAGACCCTCGTCTCTCGACAACGAGCGCCCGTAACCCGCAAGGTCCTCTCCCAGCGATGCCAACAGCTGCGCCCCGCCTCACGCCGCCAAGGACACAATCTGCGTCACCACCCAGAACTACAAATCCGGAGACGAACAACAGCAGCAACGTTAACAAGGCTAGCTTGTCGGCACTCTTGCTTCATCCTACGCCGACGAATTCGGAACCGAACAGTGCGAGCCCAGCCAACCCCAACAGCGCCAGCAGCTCACCACGAGCATTGACGACAGGCACTACGGGTCCCCCAGGAACTAATGACATGTCCCGGGAGGATGCGAAGGCTCTTCGTTCGCTAGATCGCAAGTTTTGCATCTAGGAGCTGGCCGGTTTGGGCCGAAGCTCGGAAGGCGCTCCATGATGAGCACACCTTGCTAGTAGCCACACAGGAGTAAAATGCATACACTCTTTGGTAATAGGCCAGGCAGAATGGATTCTTCTCCCTTCAGGCACAGGTTGCATTATTTCAGGCGTTTCGGGGACCAAAACTAGTGGGTAGGCAGGCAGCCAGGCCTTGGCAGTATCATTTTTAGTTACGAAGCGTCCATTTTTCAAGTTTCACTATGTGGTCGGGCTCGCATATGCGGGACCCTACGAGAACGTTTTTCTGTCCTGGCCCCTCCGGCCCAAAAATGGAGTTACTGGGGATCCTCAGCTTTTCCCGCGCGAAGCGGATAGAGCTCAAAGCGAGAGCGACTAAACCACTACTGGTTGATCATCGAACCCTTTTCTGTAAATAAATAGAGATCATCAGGCATGTATATGAGCTAGAGAGACACTCTCGGGAAGTGGAGCACATATTCGGGACGACTAAACTAGCTCGACGTGGCGCGAGCCGCTGCCAGTTTTCATGAGAAATCAGACCAGGCAATACGTCGACGATCGTGTGTGGTTGTAATGTGCTGTGCTGTGCTGTGCCGCGAAGGAAGCAAGGGGTCTTTGCCTCGTGCTCTTAGGGGGGAAACAGCGAGCCCGGTAGACAGGTTCGAATGATTGTACCCTTTTTAGGGATTCAGACATGACAAGCAAGTCCCTACTATTGTTGCCAAGCCTCCTGAAGACATTGCCATGGTTCGTTCTATAACTATTGTGATTATATGTGTTGCGTTTGGACGTATGTGTATTGGCCCAGCTCGCATCTACTTGGAAGACATCCGAGGCGGTCTCTGTATCCTACGTGATATCCCAGTAGGAACTGGGATGGTACCCTCTTTTACATCCACCCGCGCGTGTACTCGACTCGCTGTGCCCTAGCATGTGAGATGATAGATACGCCACGGTCACAGCCTCACTTAGCCGACCCTTTTATTGCACCCGCTTGTCACCAGAACCGAGAAAGCGATATGCATGACGACGTCCGCGCCTCTCCCCAACCCCTCCAACCCAAATCCAAACATATCGCAGCTCGTCTAATGCTAAGCCTTCCATAACCGCTCCGACAGCGGACAACCGAGCGAAAGAAATCTGCGTTCCAAGTGCCACCGGCGGGGGGGGGGGGGGGGGGGGGGGGGGGGGGGGGGGGGGGGGGGGGGGGGGGGGGGGGGGGGGGGGGGGGGGGGGGGGTGTGG
>QJNS01000407.1:26150-42396 GCA_004154925.1 Monosporascus cannonballus
CCCCCCCCCCCCCCCCCCCCCCCCCCCCCCCCCCCCCGCACGTATAAACCTGTCATTGACGAACAATATATATGGCAAAGACTCTTCCGAGCTAAAAGTCTAACGAAGGCTCCTGGAATTACGAGGCCGGGGGTTTTCCAAACCTAGACAATTAATCACGCGGGGTAGTTATAACTACAGCACGGCCAACTTAGGAATGGTTTCTTTTTTTTATAGGACATTGCCTTCTCAGCCTTCAGGAGGGGGCCGTTATAGCCAATATGCTCCAAAGATAGGTAACGTACTGCTCTGGAATCTTCTAAAACATGATCAATGATGCCGTAAAAAGAATAAGCTGTAACCAAGGCAAGGCGACTGCTGACCCATTGACTGATCTTCTGACATAACATTTGGGGTCGAGGAATGCGGCACAGCCTTGGAGGTCCTCTTACGTTAATGATATCCAATGTCTTATAGCGTAATCAATTACTGCTTACGACCCTTACCAACTATACCTCTTGTAGACAGAAATGCGACACACACTTGAGCCGTAAATAGCCACGGGGCCCCCTGGAGAATCATGAGCCTCAGCCGAGAAGCAGTATGGCTCCCTTCAGATTGTTTAACCTACCGGTTTTAACGCTCCCCTATACTTCAACCTGGTGGATCTTACTATCCGTACTTTTACAGTCATAGACAAATCAAAATTCTCTCTGAAATAGTACGACCGTGTTCACTTTCCAGTACAATCCGCCACGCCCCCAGATACAACAACACAAAAGCGCAGCCGAAGGGTCAAGAGATATGGCTCCGTATAAGCCATCTAAGCCTCGTCTTAGCTGTTGGGACTTTGTCCAGCTACTCTTTTTGTACACATATTGCCAGCATGGCCTCCTACATACGACCTTGTGGGTAGTTAAATATAGTTGGGTTTAAGTTGAGGAAAGGCAGGAGGTCGCATATATATCCTGCCAGAATTCCCTCGTCCAACCGCCTCTCCTTTCTTTATCTATCATCGACACAGAAATCTCCTCGAAAAAGGACTTTACAGCTAGCTTTACCTAAGATGTACATCAAAGATCCCCTGTCTCCCCTCATTCTCGGACTGCTTATGACCGGCGCGGCGGCAATGGAACCCCCGTTCAATGTCACGGCCATTAGCGCACGATATGGCAAGTCGAGGATAGAGTGCTGGCAGCTCGACTCGCCTTTCACCGTCTCGACACAGCCGGGCATAGCGGGCGGTGGTGCGGCAAGACTAGGCGATGTTAGCGAGATAACGTACAATATCATCCCCGCCAACTCCGACTGAGGATTGCACAACGCCCCTAGGAACCAGTGAGTTGTCTACCGTATTTCCGTTCCCGTGTGCTATAACTAGTACTAATCTTTCTCTAGGTGGGTTGCCGCTCTCTCGGGACTGGGGTATATCACGGTTCCTGGGGACAAGTCTAATGGCCTCTACGGCGCCGGCGGCGAGATCCTGTTTGTGGCCGATACCGCTAATGTCAGCCTGCAGGGCCACAGAAGTCTATATCCGGGCGTCACGGAGACCATCGTCCTCCAGATCCCCACTAGAAATGGGGAAATTCCGTCTCATAATGTCTTGCATCAAGGCCCCTGCAGTGCAAGCGAGGTCGCTAGGGGCCGCGGATTAGGCATTTAGGGATTGCTTTGGAGCCGTCAAATTGACACTGGTTAACGTCTTTTTACCAGGTACAGGAAATAGCCACCTCAATCCCCCAATATTGGAATGGCTTTCTTGTACATAAGAGTTCTTATTGTTACCTAGGACGAACACGTAAATAGGGGCTCAAGAATCATGGTTGGTGGTGGAGGTCCATTTAAATTATAAAGGACGTTATTTTTCATATAAGGTCATATGAATGTCCCCAGAAGACTTTTTAGCCAAGCACTGTCACACCCCCGAGTTTGAATTGATGGCGCGGCACAAGGTCTTAAACATTAGAGTAATTCAGAGGTGCCAAGCCAGGGGCCTATTCCATCTAGCGATAATATCTATACAAGTATTACCTCCATTCCCACTACTTCTTCTCTCCCTCCGGAGGGTAGACGACAATCCTGTCGATGTCTGCGCCCTTGTAGTCGAACCCGTTGTAGAGACCACCGATCGTAATGGTGTTCTTCTTGCCCTTCTCTAGCGTGAGCTGTAAAGGAGCCGATAGGATGATGCCCTTGTGGGTGTCCCTCTGGTACAGCGTCTCGACGTTCTCGGTCCTACCGTTGACCACAACGCTGGAGATGCGGCGGAGCTGCCATTTACCGCCGATCCGGTCCGGGCTTCCCTGGGCTAGGGACAATATGTGTTAGCGACCTTTGGAAATGACTCGGAGCGGGCCAGACTTACGTTGATCACCGAACCCCATGTCGTCGATGTCTAGCTCGTGTTAGCCGAGCACGCTACCCCCTTTCAAAGGGACTTACTCTGATAATAAAACGAAACCCATTGGGGCTTGCCGGTCCCTTCGATGTTGTGGAAGGTAACAGTGCTGTCATTGCCGTAGATACCCGTGAGGATTACGCCGTCACTGCCGAAGTTCTGTCGTTCATTGAACATTAGCTAACTTTTGTCTTATTAAGACAAGAAGTCTCAAGTGGGGCTTACCGCTTCTTGCTTGAACGCGTTACCGGCTGTGGTGGCGTCCTTTCCGTAGTACGTCTTGCCCTTAACCGGTTTCCACTCTCCAGTTTTGCTGCTCGCTTGTCAGTAATCGTTTCGGACGATAACCCGATGCTGGGAACGTACACGTTCAGATCGTAAACGTCGTACCACTCGAGCGTAAGAGTCTTCTTCTTGTCGTCGATGTTCATCGGCAGCCAGATGTACCGACTTTCCCAGAGGGAGTTCGAGTCCCACTATATCAATGGCAGTTAGTCACGTTTCGCATTCCCTGGCAGCAGGCGCATGTACCTGATCGCCCATGTAGAGATAAGTCGTCTTCTTGGTACCCTTTATCCTCAGGGAGTATCCCGACTGAGAGTTGAAGGTCCGGGTGTTCAGGGGCGCGACGATCCACGGCTGCGACCAAGGGCCGCTGAGGGAATCGGCTCGGAAAGCAACGACATCTATGTCGCCGGCGGTTAGACGGCTCGGCACTCAAATCCGGGAGAGTAGCACATACTGTTAGGTCTGTAGCCGGTCTTGTGGCTCATCAGAGCATAGTAGCTCTTCTCCGTCTGGATGATCGTGGGCGCCTCCAGGTCGTACTTGTCGAAGCGGTGGACTACCTCATCCAGCTCGCTTACCTCCTCGTTGAAAGAGGTGAGATAGACATCTCTGCCCTCACGGCGGTCTCCGTTGGAGTACAGGGTATAGGAGCGGCCGTCCTTGTAGTCGGTGAAGAGGCCGAAGTCTTGCGACCAGTTGCCGAGGGGGGCGGTCGCGTTCACGAAGGTGTAGGGCCCAACAGGGGTATCGGCCGTGGCGAAGCCTTGCAGCAGAAGACCATAAGTCGCGTTGTCGGCGTGCCACCACATCTACGATAAGTTAGCCTGTCGGTCTTTTCCCCCAGAGGGATCTCCGAATCGTCTCACGTGGTATTTGCCGGTGGGCTCGCTATAGACCACTTTGGGCCGCTGGATAATCATATGCGGTGAGATATAAGGATGTCCCTCAACAGGCTCTTGTGGGGAGTCAGCACGGTGCTTTTGCCTCGTCCCGGGCCTCGAGGCACTCACCTAGGGCGATGCCGTGGTACTCCCATGTAGCCAGGTCCTCGGAGCTGTAGACGGAGACGCCGCCGCCTTCCTCCTGACCCTCGACCTTGTACTCGCCGTACCACCAGAACTTGCCCTTCTCGGCCATTATGCCTCCGGCGTGGGCGTTCACGAGGTTTCCCTTCGTGTCCCTCCATCGCGCGCCGGGGACGATGTACTTGGCGCATGCCGATGCGCCCAGCAACGCCAGAGATAACGCCTTGGGCCCAAACATCTTCTTTATCGACGGCTAGCTGCTCTACCCGTGCGTGTCGACTAGCTAGCTACTAGTTACCGTGCCAGCTACGGTCGCCACCGAAGAAGGCTCTACTTATACACCGGGCCCGCCAAGGCGGCTTCGGTCGTATTACCCCGCGAGTCCCCCCAGCTCCCCACACGCAATTTCTCCGCATCGCTACGTTCTTCCTCCGTACATCGTCATCGTGGCCATGTGGCGTCGGAGGGGAACCATAACGCTATATAAGCGGTGATAATTTTGCACTGTCTTGGTCTTGGCCAATCTTGGGGTAGCTTGGGTTGCCAGCTCTTCAGCAAGGCTGAGTTGTCGGGTTGGCGCGCATGCGTGTTTCTCCAAGCTTACGGTAGGCTAAGGCTGCGCTAGACCGATCCAAACAAGTAAGGTCCCAGGTTTGTAGTTTGTCTCCCGGGAGAATTACTTTTCACGACCGCTCCATTACAGGGCCGTAGAGTTTTCTTACTGCCTGACATCACAGGTATCGGAATTTTCCTCAGCTCTGCCAGTTTGATAGTTCTGCTTTGGCAAGTAACACTTGATACGGTAACCTATGTCGAGCTCTTATTACTCATAAACTTGGTGGGTTCGCGTCTTTCGTGGAAGGACATAATTCTATGGATCCTTAAGAGCGGTCAGCCGCATTTCCAAATAACTGCAGCTCTATGACCCCATCTTCAACCGTCCCTTTGCCTTGGCGAACCTGCTCCACATCCGACACGGTAAAGTGCTTCTCCCCCTAGAACAAGGCATTGATCTCTTCCAGGGTGCGGCCTTTGGTCTCCACCCAGAAGTAAGCCTAATCGGATTAGCCACGGGCAAATGGAAGACAGCCACGGGCGAACAACCCACGAAACAACTCACTGTGAGAACGGCGATGACTGTGTCCCAGGCTCCATCGATCATGTACATTCCCCAGTCAATATTCGCAGGTCCAGTAGGCATGGCATAGTGGAGCACGCAACTACACATATCTTTTCGCCAGCCTCTTGATTTCATGCTACCTAGCGCACGGCGAAGGTAGCTTACGCGAGAAAATCCAGCATGAAAGGCGAGAGGAGCGCCACCCGCGCGCAATCCAGCAGTTCAGGCCCTCCAGCCGGGACAGATAGAGCAGCGCCGTCCAGACCACAGAATAGAAGCACTGAACATGATACGACGGCCACTGCGCCGTACGAGAGATTCCCGCGAGACGTGCTTCAGATCGTCGGCGTGCCTACATCTTGGTGAGCCCACCGACGAACAACAGGCAAGACGACAAGGACGACTTCTGGGATGCGGGTTGTAGGCTTGCGGCCGCAGCTTGCGGCCCTGTGCCGTGCCTGCGAGGGGCGTAGCGTGACACTGGGCATTGAGGATAATACTCTGCGTCCAGCGTTAGCTGGCTTTTGGGAGTTAAAATTCTCCTTGTACACCACGATGGCGACGGGGCCCGAGTTGGTCCACGCGACCGACGCGAGCGTGTGCTCGAAGTTAACCCTCGTGTATCAGCCAACACGATGATTCGGCCCCGAGGATCTTGTTAGAGGAGCTGCAGCTGGGAGAAATTGTCGACGGCGGTGGTGGCATTTCTCGCTCACTAACTAATAGATATCATTCGGTAGCCCCCCAACGCCACCGGCTGAGGAAAGCTCTCGGGAAGGTAGACGCTGGAGGCGACGCCGGAGATGGCAGCGCTGAGTTGCCGAGGATAGGCGCGACCGACGACCCCATAGCAGTTTGCACACCCGTCCCGTGCAAGGCGCTTCTGGGAGCCCGCCCTTACTGCTTTGTTCCCCTTATGACGCAGACCTCGAACATCCGCCGCCTCTAGCCAACCTAAGCTTCCGAGCTACCCATAGGAGCCTAACACCAGGTGGCAGAAAACTAACGCAGCCGAAACGTACGCCCAGGTTAACCTCGGCTCCCAAGTTGGTGGTAGAGACGAACCAGATCACGAGACAATACGCGGACGCGGCGAGCAGCAGTGCCCACCCGTAAGCGCGCAGGAAAGCCTCGGCGCTGGGATCATGGCTAGGAGTGGGGTCGCCAGCTGCTGTTGCGCCGATCTTGATATCACGGGGGGTTCCTACTGCGTGATCTGCTTTACTCGGTTGAGGTTTTAAGAGCTTCCATGCCAGCTCTAGGGCGAGGGCGCCGGCGGTGGCTGCAAGGAAACATGCGGGCCCAATTGCAATAGGCGCGTATGTGAAAATCCAGAGCAAACAACACGCGGTAGAGGATGTTGTGTCCGGTACCGCATTACAGACGCCGGCCGCCTCCATTATCCTACTCGTCCACAAAACCGGCGTTGGTGTCCTCGTTACGGTGCATGTTATCGTTACGGTAGGTATTATGGTAGTTGTGACCGTCGTGAAGGTAGTTGACGGAGACTCGGGCCGGAATTGAATCGATTCTTGGCTGTGGCAGTAGGAGTGCATCACATCGAGCACCGCGAAGACGTCGTCCGGGCTCTGGCAAGCCTGCGCCCTGGCTTCTGCTTCTTGAAGCAGAATCGCAGGGACCGTATTGCGAAGGAAACACAAGTGTTCTCTGGAAGAATAACCCAACGATACCGACGCCAGACAATCCAGGTCGTTTAGCACATCGAGTGCACATTCAGAGAGTCGATATTCCCTAAGCACGCGCGCGAACCCCATAGGCTCCATCGTCGTCGTCCCGCCCGCAGAAGGAAAGGGTGGCTGCTTCTTGGACGGTATTCCGAGCTCTGGTTGTGTACGGTCAGCTACGAACACGCTGTCGTCCATACTATGGCAGTAGTTTGATAGAAGAACGCCAATAGTAATGTGATGGTTGTCAGCCAGGTTGCATTCTTGCAGGGCGGAGCCGAGTTATCATGGCTCGTTGATTGAGCTCTTTCCTTAGCTCGTTGGAAACGACCGGTTCGCAGACGCAGTCTCTGCGGGAGCATTTGTCATTAGCATATACCCAGTATAAAGTGCCGTCCAGAATCGCTTGGACGCATGGATTCTGGTCGTCCCAAAACTGAGATCCGATACTCATGGGGACGGGTTCCGTGATCTGTTCCTGCCCAAAGAGATGGTCACTCGCGAATAGAACTAGGCAAAAAGCACCGGAAGAGCGACCAATCATCATAAAGCAGCGATTAGTAGATGTTGGATAGACGAAGCAGAGGTTCAGCGAAATAATTGACATTGGCAACGGGAAACAACAGGTTCAAGTAGCTAGGCTGCATCCCTCGCCAGGCAGATTGACTGTCTTAGTTATGTCTTGGTTGAATGCCGTAAGGTACTACTAACGTTAGCCACCGGCTTTGTGTGAGATAGAAACTGTAAGCCTGGATATCAAACTCGCAAAATCGGTTATTCTTAGAGGAGCACCGCTGAAGCTGGAGAAAATCTCCCGATGGCATGTTTTCACTGGCAATGGAAGCGAGACCGGAGATCTTCGAGGCGTGGAGACTTGATTAAGGGTGTCGCGTCGCCATCAGCAAATAACCACCGCCCTCAACTGGGAACGGCAGAGTCGCTGGGCAGAAGGAGCTTACACCTAGTCACACAACTACTCAAAGCGTTGACACCCCGCATTCGACAACAACCGCTGTATAAAATTGTGGCAGGTACAGGCGTGAAAACTCGATACGAGAAGCGGAAGCATTAAGGGGCTAAATTGCCCATACAGATATTTGGCCGAGCTCCATTGATGGGTGGGTACTATGCTGGAAAGTCCACAGAAGACCCAGCGATTGCAGCACCTTGTTAGAGGAAACCTTTGAAGGCGATGTAATCAATGCTGCGATACTGAAGGCTAAAAATGTTAACATGAAAATTAAGGAGCTCAAGAGCAGTAGCGATAGCTTAATGAGTTAGTTAGCTGAGGCGTGTCGGGTTGGACTGCGAGTACAATATCTTGTTTGGTCTCGTCTCTGCGGCTGTCAATACTTTGCATCCGTATGTGGACATGCTCGTCGGGCCCTTGAGTCTTAGTTGCCGAAAAGAAACTCAGGCGATCCCCAAAACATGATGAACATATTCCGGTGAGCTCCGGAAGAGGCAACGGAAGTAATTTCGTAACCTTGGGTAGAGGATGGGTTGAAAGCTGATGTGGGAGTGTCACTGTCTGGTGCACGAGACACGACGCGTGGAGCATCCACCTCCTTGTCATGATAACATGTCATAACTGGGAACATAGAGGAATTACTTGGGGAAAAAATGTGGCCAGGGAGCAAAAGGAAATGGCAGACTCGAAATCTCCAATCAATGCAACATAAAATCCGGGGATGCTGAAAGTTGAGGTGGTGTACAATGTGCGGATAGCTTCATGGTGTGAATATGGGCATCGCCGGGATGCATCGTGCAAGACACCCTACTTGATATCAGTTGAGTTAGAGCAGTTTAGAAAACAATCTTATGATTGCGAGATGAATAGAGGCCGGATGAGTGAATAATTCCTCCATGCAGAATTTGAAAGGCGATGCATGGTTTGGGAGTCGAGTATTCGAAGTGCGACCGAAGGCATAGAAGGTCGAATGAACACGCACAAAATGAGTATCAAAGAAAGGAGAAGCAGATTGGGTTGAATGATATTCAGACTAATAAGGCCCCACGCGAAGACTGTTCCCAGCTCCAACTTTCTTAACCCCGCCTCTAATGATTGATCGCCTGATCCAGATGAAGTGGCAATTCGGACTAGAATTCAGATCAGAGAAGAGAGAAGAGATGTCGGGAACGGGAGGGTAGGCGAACTCGGGGGGGGATGAGTGAACGTTGGGTGGGAGGTGGGATGTGCTGTGCGGGAGAGCAGCAGCAGCAACCGCAGGCGCATGACTGATTTGATGTGTCGAGGAAGAGCGCAGGAACGATACTTCGAGCTATGAGCTGTTGTTAAGCTCCGGCCAATAAGAAAATTCGGTTGTGTAGATTTGAGCCAGGGGGTATTATTTTAGATTTTGAGAACTGCTACATAATAGGTGAGGGGCACCTTGGAGAATCATCAGCAAAACTCCAGCCCAACACATCGTCTTGCCTGACTGGCTGGCTGGCTGCTCACGACAAATTGATCAGGCAGTACTGGCATGGATTATAGATAGATGATATGTAGATATAATCGGTTGTCTATTGCCTTCACCTTCGTAGAGTAGGTAGTTAAAGCCTGCATGAGTCTAAGACTAGGCGGGACAAAGTAAATATGTTTTACCCTGCCCTACGAGTGGGATCCATCATGTATGCGTATATGTGATGGAAGGAATAGAAGGAAATAAAAGAAAGAGGAGATATATAGAGACTGCATCAGCGAGAGGGGACTCGAGACCCCTGAGGTCTGTCTGAAGGGGGAGGATATGCGGACTTGCAAGTTACATGTGTATGCGTGTCAATCAGTTTTACTACCAAGTGCTAGCAGGATGGTGGAGGAGGATGGTGGATTGCAGATGGCATTTTGGCATGCCTACGCTCTATTTCTATACAAGTGTACCCGTCCAGGAAACCCCACTTGCCACTTACTAGCCCGGCTGGGGCTCTAGAATTCTACAGGGGAGAGAGTGGTTCCAGGTAACACCGGCCTCCCCCTGCTTCACCTATCTCTTAGCGCGCTAGCACAGCACGGCCTGCCGGACACTGCAACGTCTGATCTGATTTGGGCGTTCCAGCGAGAAAAAGCATTACTGATTGTGCGCAACCCCCCGCTTGGTATATAAACACTTCCCCCCTTCCGGCCATCGCGCCCCGACCGACACCTCCCTCCCTCCCTCGATTCTTCTTTTAATTCGGTACGCGATAAACACATTTTCAGACCTCTATTGTAAGCCCATTCGAAGCTACTTCAATACTCGATCAATTGATCTGGATTTTTAAACAACCCTACGTATCAAATTACCACTACAAACTCGAGACGAAATGGCACCCAAGAAGGCCGAAGGCACCACCACCCCCAAGCCCAAGAGCACCCATGCTTCGTACCAGGTTTGTACAACCACATCTTCGGACTGGTTCGGGCTATATCAAGGGCTAACGAGCTATAGGACATGATCACTGATGCCATCATTGCTGTAAATACCCCAGTTCCTTGAATTCCGGCGCATTGCGTCTCGCATCATGCCATGTGTTGTCGGGCACGCATCGTATGAGCACGTGTCGCTGGCACAAGCCCACCATGACCCTCTCGCCACGTCACTCCTACTTCCATCCAGGTACATTTACTGACGCGTCTTTCTATCCTTCAGCTCAAGGAACGCAATGGCTCTAGGTAAGCATCATCAGTCTGGCCCCCAACGTGCATTGTGTTCATGTGTGCGTGGTCCAGTCTCACCAGATGCTAACTGTCGCGTAGCCGTCAACAACTCAAGAAGTACGTCAAGGCCAACAACCAGCTGTCGGTCACAGACAACATGTTCGACTCCCTCTTCAACAAGGCATTGAGGGCTGGTGTCGAGAAGGGTGTCTTCGAGCAACCCAAAGGTATGTCGCACCATGTTTAGCATTTCGTCCTATTTCTCCCATGTTCCCATCTGGGTTGTGTGCATGGTCATGCTTGCTGACCAACCTTAGGCGCTTCTGGTGGCACCAAGCTGTCCAAGAACTATAAGAGCGCCAACAAGACGGCCGCGAAGAAGGAGGGTGACAAGGCCGCTGCCCCCAAGAAGGCTGCCGCGAAGAAGGACGACGCCAAGAAGCCGGTGGCGCCCAAGAAGACTGCTACCAAGAAGGAGGTCGGTGAGAAGAAGGCTGCCCCGAAGAAGGCCGCCGCCGCCGCCCCGAAGAAGGCTGCTGCTCCTAAGAAGACGGCGGCTAAGAAGGAGGTGAGTTGACATGGTGACCACTACCGTCGCGCAATGACTGACAGCTACATAGGCCCCTGCTGCTGACAAGACGGCTACTACTACCAAGACTAAGACAGGCAGAGTGTCCAAGACCAAGGCACCTGCTGCGAAGAAGGCAACCACAACAAAGAAGGCTGCCACGCCGAAGAAGACGGCGAAGAAGGAAGACAAGAAGGAGGCGGCCGCGGCATGAGTGAGGGGTCGGCTTCAGCCATCCTAACTGTTTTAGAAGCAGCTTCGGCCACGTGGGTTCCTTTAGGGTTTTGATCTGGGGTATGGCGGTTCTACTGGCGTTCGGGGTACTGGGTACAAAGAGACGCCTCTATTGCCCACGCATGGGGGCTCGTGCATATTATCGCAGGGTTGGAAGGTATCTGTTTTGAGGGATCAGGGATTGTCCACCCAGGCCACGGGATGTCGAGAGAGAGAGGGCGCGTCACGTCTGGCACATCTCATGTTTTGAACGATTGTCCATTTCTGAGCGCACTTTGCACACACCGAGCAGAAGAAGGTATTCACTCTGGTCGGACTGTACGGGTAGTCGGCTGCTGCGACGTTCTGTATCCAGAAGGGACCGGATCTGGGATTCTGACGATGTGATGAGTCTATACTTGTAATTATACCAATCGGCCGAGTGATTTTGCGCTGTTCAACTGCACACTTCCCACGATTTTGTACTTGTGGCTGGCCCTCTTTGCCGAACTGGAGACGTGCGCCGCCCCATCGAGACAACGCGTCTTGCTACTGGGTCTGTAGGCGGGAGCCCCGTGACTTGTTTATGATGACCTAATTTGGCACTTAACGTTAAGGGTACCGATAAAGCTACCGCTGCCCTTAGTGCTATCTTAAGCGGGGGGCTGCACTTACTTACCTACGTGCTGGCGGGCCCGCACGCCTGTCTCTGACATTTTGATCGCTTGGCAGCTCCAGTAGCCTGAACCTTCTTCTCCCCCTTTTGACCTATCACAATTGCCCGTCTGCCTATTTGGACGCCCGAACCGATGCTGATCGGCTGCTGCTCTCCCACGCATTAAACTTTGGCAGTTACCTAACCTTCGCGTCTTCTGTCGACCCGCTGTCTAAATCGCAGGGTTGTTGTACAGCCTCGGATCATCTGGTTCGCGCACGGTTGCTTGGGTAGCTTGTCCGAAAGTTGTAATTTTCTCGGAGCATCGCTGTTGCTTGCCGTTTGGCGTCTTTCATCTCTTTCCATACAGTTCTAACGTTAATCAGGAGCCCCTTTCCCCGTTCCCATTTCCCATCCCCCTTCCGCTCTATTCTTTCCGCAATGGAAGCAAATCACAAACACAGATAGGCTGGGAGACAGTTAGCTGGGCAAGCAGACAGAATCTATCTCCCATATTCTCCTAGGTAGCTCGACAGGTAAGGCTATCAACGGCTTTGAAAACTCCCAGTCGCCGCGCCGTGTCACGTCCTCATCGGGGGATGGTGACAACACCTACGCTAGCTACGGGAATTCTTCTGGGTAACCCACCCCCCCACAACCCCCCCCAAAATACAAGATAAAACCTCTCTGCCGCCGTTACATGTAACTACGCATTGCGATGCACCACTTCGCGCGCGATGCGCTTCGCACTCGACCTGCCAGGCTGCGTCGTGCAGCAGACAGCGTCAAATTGCAGGTTCCGCAGCGACTAACGAGAGGTGCTGATGGCCTCGTTCGTCCGGTGCGCCGCCGAGCGCGTACCTGAGCGAGCTGCCCCGGAGACGGCGGCCGGCCCTGTCGCTTATGGCGCAGTTGCGCAGACTGCCTGCCTCGCAGCGCGCATCGGCGCGACAAGATTCTCCTCCGGGGTGGCGCTGTCGAGATGCGGGCAGGCCACCGAGGGGCTCGGCTCCGCGTCGGTCGACTGTGTACCCTGCCGCTGCGCTGCGCTGCTGGACTGCGACCCATCGTCGGCCGACCCGGCGCGGATGACGCCGGCGACGGCGGAAGTATTTCGGGTGGTTTGGACGCGGGCACCCGGAACTCACGGACATCGTGCGCGAGTTCGCGACCCGAGCGGGAACACCCCTCTCCCTGGTCGGCTAGCCGTAAGGGCCCCCCTGCTCGGGGCTATCTTCAAGTTGCCCGGCTTCCTAGCCCTTGATGATGAGAAGCGGGCATGATGTTCCTCGCGGAGGCTCCCACATTATACCATGACTCTCGTTCGGTCCGGTATCTTGCGGGAGCGGCTGGGACGGAACCGGACGACCCGGTTAATGCAGACTATCTGTATTACCGGGTGGCCTGATTAATGCAAGCCATCCGTATAAACCAATAATTATGTCGTTTGGTTTCCATCGTTTTCATAAGCTCCCCTCTACCCTTTTAGAGCCATTTCGAGACTTGCAGGTATTATCTAATCCCTGGTCTGTGCGTTTTTATATCACAAGTTCCGCAATCGAAGTCGGCGTTCGGCAAGAAGCTCCCCTTGCCAAACAACACGCGAAATATTCCAAACTCGGCCGACCTCGACTGTTAATCGATTGCACGAGTTGGACAGGCAGCGATTAATAATAAGTTAGGTATTAATCAGTATACGTACGTCAAATTAAAGACGTAATCAGCATTTTCGACATTCACTAAGATAATCGGATATTCAGAATTAAAGTTAGTAGTCATTAGTAGAGCATGTAGGGAGGGGAGCATTGCTGTATGTAAGGTACCTTAAATACTCAACTTGGCGAGTATCGCATAAACCGAGATGAGACCCGTCGCAGGGACCTAGAGTTAAATTAAAATCCTTTATTGTGATATCTATTACTGTTTAATAAGTTCTCAATTGTCTTACTATCTACCGATTTATCGCTTATCCTGCCCGTACTCTTCGCTGCATCTCTTGCACTCCATTAACCCTTTACCTACGCCTACGCCTTCGACTACGCCTAGGTTAACCCCGATTGCGACGGGGGGTTTATGTACTCTAACTTTGCTGATAAAAACATCCCATTACTAAATAAATGTCTCTTCGTCCTGGCTGCCTGCCCGATCGGCCGCTGACAGCGCATCCCCCGCGTATCATGGCCTGGAACGCATAGCTCCCACGATATATATATATATATATATACATATATGACTTCCCCTTGAACTTTTCATCTTCTGGTCGAGCGATTGCCGTCTCCTCGTATTACATCGGGGCCGGTAGCCACCATCATGGCTTCTTCGTCTGGTCAACCCCTCAATTCTAACAATCCGTTCCGCAGGAAACTGGGTGTCGTGCACCCCTCATCCGCAACACCCGGAAGCCCCGCGGTAACAACCCCGTCGGGCTCGACCTCCACCTTGACGTCCGCGTCGACGCGCCTAGACGGACAGGGTCCGTCGTCTTCTTCGCTCCAAACAGCTACTCCGCCACCTCCTTTCACCACTTTTAGCTCCAGCTTGCCCGAGGACGGGACACGAGAGAGGGAGCTGCACGGTGATAAGGACGAGCCGGTACAGCCGAAACCCCGAAAGATCGTCAAGAAAGTGCGGGTGCAGTCACCACCCCCTTCGTCGCCCGAGGATGCCGTTCCCGTGAGGAGCTTCCACCCGGACGATGCGTATGATGATGATGATGATGATGAGGACGATAGTAGCACCAGCACCAGCAGCACCGACTCGAGGGACCAGGAGGAGGATGTCGATCCATTCGACAACGCGGCATCAGACACGGAGGATCACAAGGATATAGAACAGCCCCTACCGAGACCGCCGGCAAATCCGTTCTCGAGGACATTAAAAAACTTAGAACGGGGCGGACAAGCGCAGGGACGGGGGCAGGGACAGGACGGGGGTGCAATGCCGGGCCACGCCGCTAAGGGGTCACTCGATGTCGACTCCTTCAAGAGGCTCCTTCTGACCGGCCACGCCAACGTATCCGATTCGGCCCCAGCATCGGGTGCGAGCCTGGCCGTAGTCTCGCCCTTACAACCATCCCCGCAAGACGGCGCGAGCAACACAGATGCAAGCTCCGTCTCGCGTCAGTCTATGGCCGACGTCATTCAAGAAACGCCGCGAACGTCGCATGAGATATCCGAGCCTGAAGAATCTGAAGGCAGGCGGAATGTGCCACGCGCACCGCCTTCGACGACCGGAGCACCGTCGACATTCACACGCAAGAAACCTCCGCCGCCCAACTCCCGCCACGGCAAGCTTATCAAGATCGAGCTAGGCGCCGACTCGAACGCCGCCGCCGCTACGATGGGGCCGACGCCGTCCATATCCATCGGCACGGCCGCTGCCCCATCCACCGAGCACGCGCGCAAGACGAGCGGCCAGTCCAGCAGCATAGCACGCTCGCAATCGCCCGCATCCTCGATAACCGACATCAATAAGCCCCTCCCGCCCCCGCCGTCCCGCGCCCCCGCCGACGAGGCCGAGAGTCCCTTCGACCGCGAGGCCGCTGGCAAGATACCCGAGGAAGCCCTCCTCGCGAGCCCCCAGCAAGCGGCGGCAGCGCAGCAGCCCCAATCGCCCCCTTCGTCCCGCGGCCGCTCCGAGAGCCAGAGCAGCACGCAGTCGCGCACCAAGCCCGCTGCGCCGGCACCGCCGCCGCGCCGCCACACGCGGACGGAGAGCAAGCCGCCCTTGGTCCAGACAGGCAGCGCCGAGGAGGACAAGGACCAGGCGCGGTCCTCGCTCGACTCGAACCGCTCGCGCGCCGACAGCCTGCGCGTGAGCAACGGCGGCGGCGGCGGTCCTGCGCCCGCCCCGCCGCCCAGGAGGAGGCCGAACCACGCCCGGTCCGGGAGCTCGTTCACGCCTATGACACAGGTACAGCATGGGCCCGTCGCGTCGTTCCCAGCCTCGAGGAGCCCCAGCCTGGACGAGCAGAGGCCGGTCAGTGTCGCGGGGATCCCCGCGACGCCGGCGCAGCCGGAGAGACCAAGCAACCTGGCCGCGATCACGACGACCCCCAGGGAAGGCCTGCCCAAGGTCTCGCCTCCGCCGCTGCCGCCCGCGCGGCACGCCAGCACGCGGCGGCCGCCAAGCGTGCGCGTCGCGAGCGCCGAGGCGGGCGCGCCCGCTCCAGGCGTCGCTACCACCAGGAAGGTCAGCAGGGAGAAGGACGGCGTACCGATGGCGCCGCCACCACCCCCGCCGCCTCCGAGGCAAAGGGGGAGCAGTCGCGGGGGCGCCGAGGCGCCGACGGGTGGTGGCGGTGGCGATGCGAGGAAAGCGGGCCGGGACGGGGAAGGAAAGGGGACGTCGACGCCGCCGCAGACACAGACGCAGAGCCCGTCGTCGAGCGCCGATATCCTCGCCGATCTGGATGCGCTACAGAAGGAGGTCGATGCGCTCATGACACAGTATCCGAAGGGGGAGACTTGATGTGCGGCGTTAGTGGGGGCGAGAAAGAGCGTCCGCGTGTGAGATTAGAGCAAGTCAGGAGGGGAAGTCACGGCAGGAGTGGAGTGGGAGGGGGAGCAGAAGATGGGCAGAATAAGAAATGGAAAAGAGAAAAGGGGGAATGAAGGAACCCGGAGACGAATGAGCCCCTGAATGTGGGAACGGGGGGGGGGGGGGGGGGCCG
>QJNS01000408.1:0-36781 GCA_004154925.1 Monosporascus cannonballus
CCCCCCCCCCCCCCCCCCCCCCCCCCCCCCCCCCCCCCCCCCCCCCCCCCCCCCCCCCCCCCCCCCCCCCCCCCCCCCCCCCCCCCCCCCATGAAACGAGATAGGCAGCCGCCCCGTGCCTTCGACGTCGATGTCGACGACGCGGACGGGACGGGAACTCACGACTTCTCTCTCTCCATGGCGTGGGTTCCCTAATAACTTTGTAGATAGGTAGGTTGTCCTGTAGGTACCCCTCGATTTGTTTGTAGACGAACGAGACGGAGGAGGAACCGGCTGGCTGGGACTCTTCATCTACCCGCCGCTTTTTTTCAGCCTTCGCGATCTTCCACGTACATACTCGTTCGTGTGTTCGCTGCTCTGATGTAATCGATAATAAGCTAAGATGTGATGGATGATCCTGTCGCCCAAACCATCCCCTCTCAAAGCTCTTGCTACCGTCACACACACAAAAAAAAAAGGGGTTGGGGGGTTGGGGCGGGGGGGGGGTGGTGGCGGATGATATTTATGCTCCGTACATGAATGGGCAAGGGAGGGGACCCTTCAGCAATACGTCTCCCACGCCCGTCCTTCCCGAGGCATATATAAGTCTACATGTAGGTGGCGTACTAGTGAACGATGACATCCTTGTTCTTCAGCCGCTCAGCATGTCTTTCCTTATCTTATACGACACCCCAAGTGCGGCAGGGCCTGCGTCGGCCTCGCTACAGCCTTAGGGGACCACATAGCTATGTATTGCGTACCGCCAGATGTCCCATTAGGCTGCCGGAGGGGTAGGTTGCACAGCGTGGTGTTCACCTACGGCATTTTTCCGCGGCAGCATATGGTTAGGTTGTCTTCCAAACAGGGTCTCCATGTTTGAGGCCCATAGAGCAAAGTATCGCCCCGCACATCTCCCGCAGCTAGGCTTCGTTCCTTCTTCTTTGCCTGCTGATTCTTGGGCTGTGGCTGGCTATACGGCCTCTGGCCGGCTGCTTGCCTGCCTGCTTGGGTTACTTGCTTGCTTGCTTCTATTTGCCCTGCCCTGTCCTTGCCTGTGGGCAGGCGTTGCTGCACACTTCCCGCTGAGCCGCACTCCTTCCTCTGTGTGTGAGACAGGCTGAAGGCGGTGTCACGTGGGGATGGATCGATCCCCAGCATCGGAGGCGGTGCGTCGAAACATCTGCGCAAGTCGGACGAACCCTTTGAAACAACAAAACCCCGTCTTTCTTGCTTGCACTTGCTACCCTATCGAGAGGCGTTAATAGGATCGCTATCGGCGGAGATATTTTATGCACGGGGCAAGAAAAGGGGGGCCCGCTCCACAACATGAAACAAGCCCCTGAAACATCGATGGGCGAATGGTGTTATCTAATATGCATGACGCCACGCCGTTAGGAATTTTTAGGCTGAAAATAGTAGCAAACATAACTAGAAGATTACCTAGGTAGCGCTAAATGGCACAATGCAGATCATCCCAAGCGTGTGTTGGATGTCTGGAACAAACAGGTCGACTCGAGGTCCGTGGGCTTGATTTGACGGTGCTTGCCTTCTAGCAAAGTTCACGACATCTATTGATAACATCGTACTCCGGCATAGCCTTATAACTTTATTCTAACGTTGATGGCCTAGGCCCCCTTGCTTTGGCTGGTCGATCTCCTATTCTTGCTATCGTGATATGCATGGCCGCTTCCGTCTGGATGGTAATGAGCATGTGGCGGCTGCGCCATTGCAAACCTGGGCAACATGCTTTGTATCCCTTAGAAGTTCAAAAAATCGTATCACGTGCTAGGACCTCCACAACCCCATATATCCCACCATTCAAAACATCCCATTAGGATTTAGATCTCGCTATTAAGAGCTATATCAATAACAAATCAAAGCATTATAGATTCGGGGACGCATTATTTCTTTAAGTTACATCTTTTCGAATTGTTAGATAATTTTTATCAAATTTTTGGGCTAATAATGGCTGCTAAATAATTATACGAAAAAGGTACGTATCTTTAAATCAATATAGAGATTTTCGAACTTAATAAGTTTCTAGTAACGAGTTATTCCTTTTTGTTCATTACGATATAACTAAAAAAAGAACCGCCTTTTTCAGGTTAATAAGTTACCTAATAATTTTTAAAGTTATTTAAAACTTTTGTATTACTTTAACTAGTACAAATATAAATTAATTATATAAAAAAAACCATTATTACGACTTTTAGAATTACGTTATTAAGAAATATAAATGTATCCTTTTAACACTAACTCAGATATATATTTTCTTAGTTATATTAATTTATTAATAGATATATGTAAAAAGAGGGTGTTTTTGTTATTATTTTTAATATCTTTAAAACTTTTATTTTAAACTTATAACGAAATACTTAAGTTACTATAAATTCGAAAAGCTTTTTTATTATTTAACTTATTAAGAAACCGAATTAAAGATTTAAACTCATTTAATATATAAATATTAGTTAAATATATTGTAATCCTTTTTATTATAACGATAAATAAAAATATAATACGTTTTTTCGATAAGTGTATTATATTTATAATTATTAAAAGTAAATTTTTACCTTATAGATTTAAAATATACTTAATAATTGTTATATAATACGTCTTTAGGTAATTATAATATTTTTACAGAATTAGATCTATAAGAATTCCGTTTTAATAAGCTATTTAATAAGAAAAAACGAAGATTATTACGGATATTTTTTTCGGAAAAACGATTATTAAAATCTTTAAATATTACGTTATAAACAATTGTAACGTTATTATAATTGTTACGACTCGACAAGCTCCGGTCTCAAGAAACGGTCAGGCAGTGAGCACACGGGCCACCTCTCGGGTCACGTAACGATAATCACTGCCAAGCCAATGATCATTAATGATCAAAGATAATCCCAAGTGATCGTAATTATTACCAACGGCGTGATCACAAGTAATCAAGCCAAAAAGGAAAAGGATATATATGTTTATTATTTCTATAATTTAAATAATTTCAGTTTATAATACTTATTAATATTAATTATTTATATTATAATATCGTTATTTAAGGCATTTTTAATATTACGAAATATAATATATTATTATATTTATTATTTAGATTTTTACGATATTTCTGCTAATATAAACCTGTCGACTTAAGATTTAATAATTGGTTAAATTGTTTAGTCGTTATACGTTGCAAATTTTTGTTTAATAATATCGTCAAACTTTAAGCAATATTTAACATTGTTAAAATATCGACCAATATTTAGGAAACCCTTATTTAGTAGCTTTAGGTTTAAATTCGGAAGTTAAAAAAAAGTTCGATAACTTAAAATTACGCTATTTACCTAAACCTTTTTTATTCGTATAAAGCCGAAAAAACCAGAACTTTATAATAAGAAGGGCAACCTTTAAACCTTTTTAATTTAAGTACGAATTTATTTTCGTTTCCTGAACCTTAACAATCCAGCAAATATGGTCCTAATAATGGGAATATACTTAATAGGAGATACGGTTAATTGGTTTAAGCTCATTATAAGAAATTTCTTAGAAATAAAACAATTAAATAAAAAAGATTTTATTAATAAGGTTTTTTTATTTTATATCAATTTCGAAAATATAATGCGTAATCATTTCGGCAATCCGGATAAAAAATAATTTGCGGCCTAATAATTTTTGTAATTCCGATAAAAAGAATTTATATCTAAGTATATCGTAATTTTTAAAGGTTTTGCGGCTAAGGTAAAATAGAAAAATAATAAGGCCGATATTTTTATTAATATGTTTTATAAAAGGTTAAAAAATAATATAAAAGATAAAATTATTCGGATTAAGTAATTAATTACTTTGAACCGGTATATTGCAAAAGTAATTAAAATTAATAATTAACAATTTGAAAAACGATAAAAAAAATAATACGCCTTACGTTTAGAATATAACAAGTTTAACTAGGGAAAAAAACGAGACGTACTTTTTACTTTTTATAAAATGGCGCCAGGACCTATAACACTCGGCGTTACTCATAAATAAGACTAAAGCCAGATTAAATGTTTTAATTATGGCAAAATAGGATATAAGGCCTATAAATATAAAAAGCCTAAAAAATTACGATAGGATAATTAAATCCCTATACCGGAAGAATAATTTAAAAATAACTAAGGAAACGATAATAAAATTATTAACATAATTCAAGCCAAGTATATATTAGGCTTATAATAAAAGATTTAATAAAAACTATTACGATAAATATTTAACGAAAAATGCGAAAAACTAAAAAATTAACTTACTAAATATTGCGAATATAATAAGAAATATTATAAGAATGGTTACGCTAATATCAGAATTAGATGAAAGAAATTTATCCCGGAATACCTAATTAATATGGTAAAATGTACGCCATATATTGTTAACGACGAAAATATCCCGATTACGAAAAATGGAAGTAATATATTTATAAACGAATTACCTATATATACTATAAGGGATTCGACTTTTTAAACCATACCGGAGATAACAAGGATAATAAGCAATAATATCGATATTTTCGAACCATAGCCCTAGAAGATATCCAGCAGTTGGCCGAAACAAAAAGCTGGTTCGAAAGAAAACAGTATCCGTAGAAAAACCCCTTCTGTTACTATAAATAGTATTATTACCAAACGGAAAAGAAGTTAATCCAGCATACGGTAAAAAAACATTATTAAAAAATTATTACGGATTTCCATTTTTAATTGGCATTTATTATAAATCCTTATAAAAGAAAAATTATTAATGAAAAAATACGTTAATTTATAAAAGATTTTTAAAATAATAATTAAAATAACGCATAATCGAATATAATCGTAAATATGAAAAAATAATTTATTCGATAAGAAAACAAATTATAATAAAACTAAAAGAAATTAATACGGCTTAAAGAAATAGTACGCCGGTAATAATAATAAATACAATAACTTAACGCATTAAACGAAAAAATATAAATAAAGTTTAATAAATTTAAACAAAAATTAAAAGAAAAAGGTTATTTATAAGAAAACCACAAAATAACGAAACTTAAAGAAATTAGATTTTTTTTTAAAAAGGCTTTAAACGTAAGAATAAAAAACGGTAATAACTTTATTACTTTGGATATATAAATCGGAACGCATTGGTATATTACAATAATAAATTGCGGAGCTTTGGGCGGAAATTATATTATACTAAATATAATTAATAAATTTAAATTGTTATAAAAATATAAGTTAAAACTTTGTGCAGCAATAAATGCCGAAAGTTAGGAATTTATTTACGATAACGCAAAAATCATATGCGAAATTAATTATTTTAAGATTTTTGTTAAAAAATAATATTAAATAATTAATTTTAATATTATTTTATTTAGAAATTACGATATAATCTTAGGATTATCATAAATACGCCAGTACGGAATCTTAATTAATAAAAGGATTGGCCAAATAAGGTTTATCTTATACCTTATTAACGGATAAGAAAAGAAAAAATTAAGATCTTAATATTTGATCGATAATAACGATAAGAATAGACATTAAAATACGATAAAAACCTTATTATCTAAAAGAACAAAATATAAAAAAAACAGGTATAAAAAATACGACGTATCGTTATTATTATTAAAACGAAATTAAAATAATTAAATAACGATTTAAAATAAAAAGAATAATAGCCTCAAAAATTAGAAAATTTAATTAATATATTATTATAATATTATAGATATAAATAGCTGTTCAAAAAGAAGCCTAATATAAAATTACCAGAATATAACGAATAAAATTATGAAATAATCCTTAAAAAAGGATTTTCGATAAAGTTTTACCTTATTTATAATTTTAATAAAAATAAGTTACGTATTTTTAAAAAACTATTTAAAAGCTCGGTTACAAAAAAGATAAATTCGACTTTCGAAATTATTAATAGGATATCTAATATTTTTCGTATTAAAAAATGGGAAATTACGATTTATAATTAATTATCGATAATTAAACGACGTTATTACTAAAAATCAAATACTATTATCCCTATTTACGGAAATAAAAAACCGATTTTACGAAACCAAATAATTTATCACATTCGATTTTAAAAATAAATATAATTTTATCCGAATTAAAAAAAGATATAAATAGAAAATAGCTTTTAAAACGAAATACAGATTATTTAAGTATTTGGTTATATTAATAGGATTTAGAAACGTATTAATAACCTTCCAGTAAATAATTAACCACGTATTACGAAAATACCTCGATATTTTCGTTATTTGCTATTTCGACGACATTTTCATTTTTTCGAAAACGGAAAAAAATATACAAAATACATTTATAAAGTTCTTTAAGCTTTATAAGACGTAAGGTTATTTATTAATGCAGAAAAAAATTAGTTCTATATATAAAAAATGGAATATTTAAGATATATTATTACCTTAGAACATATTAAAATAGACCTTAAGAAAATCGCTGCAGTTACGGAAAGGCAAATACTAAGGATAATTAAGAAGGTACAAGTATTCCTTAATTTCGCCAATTACTATAAGAAATTTATTCGAAATTTTAGCAAAATTGCTATATTCCTAACGAACTTTACGAAAAAAGCCAAAAAAATTCAAATAAACGCCAAAAACAGAAAAAGTATTTCGAGAAATTAAAGATATAATTATTAATAAACCAGTATTAATTATGTACAATTTAAACCGTTTTGTTAAACTAAAAACCAATATTTCGAATTATACGTTAAATATAATAATCGGATAACTGAATAATTAAAGCAAATTACATTTTATTACATTTTTTTCGTATAAATTTTAAAGAACTAAGTTTAATTACGGCATTTCAGGTAAAAATTTTATAGCCGTTATTATGGCATTTCGAAAATTTAAGTATTTTTTAAAGAGAAATTTGTACTAGGTTAAGGTTTATACGGATTATCAAAATTTTATCCGATTTATTACGACCAGGGAATTTACAGGACATAATTTCGTTATGCGAAAATATTGGCGAATTTCGACTTCGTTATTATCTATAAGAAAAATTTAAAAAATAACAAAGTAAATGTCTTAAGTAAATAATTAAATTTCGAAAAAAATTAGTTAAAATCCGTTATATAATTTTCGATATTATTATAAAAGGATATTTACGCTTACGATAAATTGCGATAATTCGGGTAATACCTAGCAATATATACCAGAAAATCCAATAATATAATAACGGTTTTCTAAAAAATCAAAAAATAAACAAAATATAATTTTTAAAAAAATACTAAAAAGATTTAGTACGAAAGATATATAAATATTAATTATATCGATATCCAAGGATTTATAAAACTCTAAAGCGACTTTAACGAATATATTTTTTTTAAAATGAAATTAATAATATAAAAAGTTATACGATAATACGATATTTGCGCCAAAATAAAGGCTCGACGACATAAGCTATACAAAGAATTACAGCTATTATTAATCGCAAAGCGATTATAGTATTCGGTTATATTTAATTTTATTATTAAACTTTTTGTATCAGAAAATTTAATTACAAAAATATATTACGATAGCATTTTCATAATCGTTAATCGATTCACAAAATTTTCCTATTTTCTACTATATTATAAGAACATAAACGCCGAATAACTAGCATATATTTTCTTTAAACATATTTTCAGCATACATCGATTACTAATAAAAATCATATTAAATAAAAAATTAATATTCGTAGTTAAATTTTAGCAAAGCCTAATAATATAAATCGGCCTAAATTATAAGTTATTTAATATATTTAAACCTTAAACGAATAAATAAACAAAACGAACGAATTAAATTTTAGAAATTTATTTACGATATTATATTAATTATAAACAAAATAATTAATTTAAAAAATTGCTAATTGCATAATTGGTTTATAATACCAATTATTATAAAAATATTAAGATAATATTTACGAACGCAAATTTTGGTTTTATGTCAAAAATTTAAAAAGAAATATATAACGACGGTCTAATTAATGTTAAAATAATCCTTACGTTAAAATAATTACGATAATTATATTAAAAAATAAAGATAAAACTGGAATTCGTATAAAATTAAATAAGCAAATATTATAACCAGAAAAAATTAAAAGAAATTAACTTTTAAAAAGGGGGAAATAATTTTTTTTGTTACTAAAAATATTTAAATAAAGCGACTTAATAAAAAATTCAATTCTAAATATATCGGTCCATATAAAATCGCTAAAAAAATCTTAAAAAATAATTATTAATTAAAAGTTTTACTAAAAATTAAACTTTATGCAAATTTTTATGTTTTTCTATTTAAATTAACAGCAGATATAATTAAAATATATAGGGTATAAAACGATATAAAAGTAAAAAATAATTAGACATACGAAATAAAAAAAATTTTCGATACACGAAAACAAAACGAATTTATTTAGTACTTAATTAAATAAAAAAATACCTAGATTCCGAGAATACTTAAGAACTTGCTAAAAACCTTATTGGCGCCTAGCGCCTATTAAAGAATTTTTACCAGCAACGACGGGCGCGTCCCAATTAACGACCGATTAATCGGTAGCCGGGATATCGAGCTAATCGGCCGCGATACGCGTTAACGTGCTAGCCGTAACGGTAACCTTTAATTATTTTTGTTTCCGACGTTTTTATTCCTTTAGTTCGTTTAACGATTAAAACTTACATTATATTATGATAACGTTTTTCGAACGAATTAACGCTTTTTGCTTATATAAATAAATAAGACGAGAAAACACTTTATTTTTTTTTAAATATTTGCGTTAAACCTCGAAATAAAATCGTTAAAGCTTTAATAATTATTTTTCAGCAAACGTTTTTTTACGTTTTAAACGTTAATATTTGCAACGAATATTTTGTAAAAAAAAAAAAAATAGGTACGCTGGTACTATTACAGGATTAACCACGATTAATATATTCCTTATATCTTAAAACGTTTTCCATTATTTTATACTTTATGTTTTTCGAAAAATAATAAAAGTAAAGCATAATTTCGTAACTAAATTCGTTAAAGGCTTTTACGAAATTAACACGACAAATGGTAAAAAAACGGAAAACGCGACGAATTTTAAAAATGCGAAACGATATAATTAAAAGTAAAAAAAAGGGATATTTATCAAACGAAGAAAAAAAAATCTTAAGGATAAAATTTAAAGAAAGGGGAAATCGTATTACAACTTAATAAGTTCCGGTTTTAAAAAACGGTTAGGCAGGGAGCATACGGGCCACCTTCCGGGTTACATAACGGTAATTACTGCCAAGCCAGTGATTATTAGTAATTAAAGGTGATCCCAAGTGATCGTAATTACTATTAACGGCGTAATTACGAATAATTAAGCCAAAAAGGAAAAAGATATATACGTTTATTATTTCTATAATTTAAATAATTTCAGTTTGTAATACTTATTAATATTAATCGTTTGCATTATAATATCGTTATTTAAGATATGCTTGGTATTACGAAACGTAACACATTATTGTATTTATTGCTTAGATTTCTATAATACTCCTGTTAACATAAACCCGTCGACTTAAGGTTTAATAATTGGTTACACCGCTTAGCCGTCACAATAATAGCTTTTTCGATAACCGTACTATATGTTTTTTAATCGGTTATTTATATCAGCAAACTTATTTTTGTATTTTCGTCGTTATATAGGAATTAAGATTACGGTAATAATCTTTATAAACTCGGATATATAAAAATTGTTTTTTAACTGAAAAAAGCAGATAATTAACGAGATAACGTATTAATTTTGTTTATATTTATAGTATTTAATAAAGAAAAATTTTATCGAAAGCAGTATTTTAAAAAAACTGAAAACGAAATTAGCTAAGCTAAAATAAGATATTTTTAAAGCTAAATACGTTAAAAATTCTTTTTTAATAAAACGTTTAATATTAATAAAAATTAAGTTAATAAATTTAATTAAATGCGATTTTATAATACTTTATAATATAATGTTTGCGGTCGCCGTAATAAAGTTTTATTTTTCTAAATTTTTATTAAAATTATCTTTATTAATACGTATTTTCTTTAAGATAATTTTAGCGGCTTATTATAATAACGACGAGCCTTAATTTAGCGCGAATAAAGGCGTTTATTATGCGAATATTTTCTTAAAAAAATACGAGTATAAGTTAATTACGAAATAATAGAGGTAAAAAGGAGCTCGACGAAAGAAAGCCTTTAATATTAACGTATTCTAGTATATAGCGGTTCTTATAAGGATAAATCGGAATTATAAGGTTTACATTATCTTAGCTAGCTTAATGTGAAAATACAGCCCTTATAAGAATAAGGCTAGTAATCGACCAGCCACCGATCAGCCACCGACCTACTTACTAATATAAATCCACCATCTGGCAGCTAATAGGAAACGCCAGATGGAAATAACCTAATATACTTACTTTTTAAAATCTGCTTTATGACTGGTCGGAGATTACCTCACCCAGTTCACAGCTATCCATTATCTTACACTTAGATCTTTGCTGGCTCGTTTTTATTTTTGAGGTACTTTTATTTACTACGCCAAGGCGCTAAAATTAACCAATCAAATAGCGTATATTCGTAACGAACCAACGAAATCTAAGTTAAAGTTATGCAAAAATGCTTTTATTTGATAGTTTTCTTAATTAAATATTTAGTTTTTTGGGGTTTTTATAATTAATTTAAATTAAATAAGTTTAAAATTTTACATATATGTTAATTATGAGTTACTAAAAATATAAAAGTTTTTTGAAATTTTTTAAATAATAATTAAAATTAATATAATTAAGTAAAAATTTAATAAAATTGTTAATTATAATTTTTTATAATTGCGAAAACGTAAATACCGTATATATTATTTTATTATAAGCCGTTTGAAAATAATTTAACATATAAAAATTATTTAATTATATTTTTGCCTATATAAACTATTATCATTTTATCGTAACTATAAAAACATTAAAAATAACTAAATTCGGAACGTTTTTATAGTTCTAACGTATCCAATTTAAGTTTAATAAGTTTGATATTACATATATACGTTAAGTGTAAGTTAGTATATATATATGATTTTTTTGAATTTTTTAATTAAATATTAATACTAATATAATTAAATATAGATTTAAAAAATAAACAATCGTAACGTTTTTATAATTACAATAATATACTTACCGGCTGTATTATTATATATCGGGTTTTTTTAAAATTTATTTTATATAAGCACAATTTATTTAATAATTTTTTAACTGTACGGGTGATTATTTTTATATTACGATTATAAAAAAGTTAAAGTTTGCCAAATTCGAAACGCTTTTATAATTATAACATAATAATTATAACTCGTACTAGTAAAACATAATTAAACGAACTTTTTTTATACGGAATTACCTTTAAAAGGCCTATAATTAAATGTTATATGCAATAATTACGTTATTATAATTTTAAAGGCGTTTTAGATTAAAAATAATATTAATTAAATTTTTTTAAATTTTTTAATCTTTTAACCAAATTAGTTCTGATTTAAAAGTTTTATATACTGTTAAAAAGCCCTTTTAAAACGTTATATAAATATAATTTGTCATCTTTTTTAATTAATTATTATTATTATTTTATTTGCGAATATTTTTAAAACAATAAATAATTTCATATAAAACAGCATTAATTAAGGCTAAAAAATCACAATTTGTTTTTTGGCCTTATTTTTGAGGCTTTGTTATTTTTATGGGGTTTTTACAAACTAGGTTAGCGTGGTACTAAAAGCTATTTAGCTATAGCTGTGTCTATAGCGCAGCTACAATCTTCAAAATTAGGCCTGATTCTAATAAGGCGAGGTTTACGAAGGTTTTAATATGTGGTTAGAAAAAATAACAGAAAGGTTAGCCCTAAGGGAAGTTAATGGTAATAACCTTAATAAAAGGAAGAACACCTAATGGGCTTGTAGGAGTTGTGGTATTCCGTTATATAACTCTCAACAGTACTACTACTTATACCACCATACAAAACACACTTAAAAGCATGTAGTCAAATTGGATTGGATGCATTTTCTGGGGCCGTGGGGCTCTCGTACGTGATACGATTTTTTGAACTTCTAAGGGATAGACTGTTCTTTTCCGACCCGACCTGGGGGAGCCAACAGGACCAGACGAAATATGGGTTTGTACGTCCAATTCGCGCCTTTTTTCTAGGTCGCGGAGGATCTCGCAAGCACTAGACTAGTTAGTGGTTGTACTACCGGCATAGGCATTCACCCATAGGTAGCATGTCACGTCCGGATATTTGATTACCCCAGACCATCAGAAGCCAGCAAGTGTCTTCAGAGTTCGGGGGCGCATGGTGGATCCCAGTATAACTTCCATACCTACTAGACACGTGGTGGAATTCATAATACGGGACTTATATAGAAGGCCTGGCCCGGTGAAACAAAACCCGGTAGCCTACGAATTTACATCTGGGATCACAGCTCTACCGATATTGTTTCCTTCCACGACCTTCCTGGTAGCTGACCACCTCAGTCCAGCGCTCCCTTTGCTGCTGTATAAGCCGGCCCAATCAGCCTTCTACTTGGGTGCCTTCAATTTGACAAACGTTAGCTGGTGGCGTGTTTCGGGCCTTCCTTCGGATCAATGATGGTCTCGTAAAAGCAGCAACAAGCCCTATTCTAGGGTTGGAACTTTGTGAGGCGTCCGGCGTGGCCATTACTTATTATAGCACCATCAGCTCGAGGGGATATTTTTAGGACGCTAACTCTCTGGGCACGAGCCACCCTTATGCCAAGGGTTCTGGAAGACTTCCATTTCTGGAAGCTGGAGCGAGGTGCCACCCTGCACGACAACGCAAGAAGGCGGCGCCCCCACGGGTTGCAACCTAATTCACGGCACGCCCGGTTTCAATCTTGGTGGATATAGAGGGCAAGCAGTGGGGTAGTTACTCGTTGTGTCTTCTTCACCGGGTCGTAGGTAATACTTGAATTGTAACTATGTACAATGCTATGCAGGGAAAGTCAGGACTTTGGTTATCGTTATTCTGTTAAGCTTATGCGGCTTTTTCTACCACGTAGCTTATCGGCAGTTGTTTGGAAACAGTGGCAATAACATCCGCCACCGGGGGGTGTCCCTTAGACAAACGGGCCAATTATAGACCTTGATTCCGAATATATCGTACCCGAGATTGCATTCCGGCTTACACATACTGAACAATTGTTATAGGCCCGGGTATCCTCTGTACCTGCGTCGCGGACCCTGAGAGTTCCCCATTCGGGACTTTCGAGGGGACTCTAGGATACGCACCTAGGCATAGCAATGGGCAGGTGGCGTATCAGTCAATGGATCGCGCCACCTTATGAGAGTGCTGTAACTGCGTGAATCGTCGATCGTCAGTCACGTCATACTTAGAAAATAAATACGATACCAAGGAACACGAATGGATGATGGATCACCTGATATGGTATTTCTTGCGCCGCATACAGGAAGAGCCGGCATGTAAGACAATGGCAACAACTGCCTGGACTACCTCTTAGTCAGTTCTGATACCCTGTCAGGCTCCCCTCAATCTGCCCTTGTCTGCTTCGTGCGTACAGCATCCACTACGATCCACCTGGAGGGAGACCTATGCAACTTCTCACCTTCTCCCCGACCTAACGGTTTTTACGGCAAAAACGTTGTCACTCACATCACGACTTCTCAGCAGGGACGGCTTCTTGTCCTGTTTTGGCATGCCAGCATTGCATGATATCTGGTGTTGTCTCCAATTCTTTTCTAGGCTGGACCCCTGGAGCCACCCCAAACGTGCCACCATAACGATCTGTGATTTTCCGATTCGACTCAAAAATTCAACACAGGTACAGGCATTCTCCGTCCAGTCGCATTCCTCGGGCCCTCAACTTGTACGTATTTAACTTTTGCTCGTGGTGTGGGAATTGTGATCTCCTCAGCTTCTCCCGTTTTGGCTAATTTCAGCCACTATCGTATTGTCAAGAGCAAAGCCCATCTTGCTAGGGTTGGCTATTCTAGTGCATATCCGGTCATTGGATCCGTCGGACTGGACCACGGATTTCTCTAACACACCGCACTCTACACCCCCCACGCAAACTTTCGGCCTGAAACACCTCGACGCATGCACCAGGGGTGGCTAGACCTATTCTTATCTACTTTCCGCTTAACTCGTGGCTGTGTAAGGGATACCGCTGTCGTGTCTCTGTTGACCCTCCCTTTTCCAGAAAACAGATCCATCCTTCCTGCATCCTAGTCGCCGCGTGCGATCTCCAAGCCAAGGCAACTCCTTTGCAACCCTACGACTCGTCATCACACTTGAGCTGTGGAGATCCCACCGAAATTTCCCAACGCCCGTCCCTGGTCTCGTTCACAAAACTGAGAGCCACATAAAGAAACAGGACAGTCCTCCTGCCCGCGTTGCCCACCATGTCCTTCGCATCTAATAATAATATCGACCCCACCCCTGCCGAGGAGGAATTCCGCGAACTCATCAACAAAAATACCGACCACGGCTCACGCGTCCATCCAGAGGATCGAGACGCCGGAAGCAGAGAAGGCAGCGACAGTGAAGAGGACGAGGAAGACCGTTACCGCCAATCAAAAATAGACGCAGCCATGCGCGCCCCTACCGCCAGGGGAGAGGTCAAGCTACCGCCCGCAGCCTTCGATTCGGGACGCAGCACGGGTGTGAAGGGCGTCATCGCCGATGCGCGCGCATATGAGGAAGCACGCCAGAGCATGTGGCGGAACAAGGTCCGCTCCGCCCGGCGATCAGTATTCGGTCTTGCAGACGCTTCGAAGCGCGCCGGTTCGCAGAGCGGCGACAGCGACGAGGATATCGACCAGGACGAGGAAGCCTTTCTACAACAATGGCGAGAGGCAAGAAGGCAACAGATCGAGGCAGAAGTTCGGAACGGCATTCGAAACCGGAGGACAAGTCCGAGCATGCACATGTACGGGCGCCTCGACACGGTGGATGCTTTGGGATATTTAGATGCAATCGAGAAGGTCGGAAGAGATACAACGGTTGTTGTCTTCGTTTATGATCACGAGGTAAGCTTCATGCCCCCCGAAACGAGTTTTTGAGAGGGTTTGCTAAGAGCCATGGGGCAGTGCCAGGTTTCCAGTCTCATCGAAGCCGCACTACGACCGCTTGTGTCTGCCAACCCCGTTGTCCACTTCGTCAGGGTTCACTACGAGGACATCGAGTTTGACAACGCCGCGGTGCCCACAATCCTAGTATATCGGAACCAAGGCGACCTTTTCGCGAACTTGACAGGCATCATAGACATGATCCCGGAGAATGAAGACTTCGACAGCGGCTCATTAAAACGACTGTTCGAAAAGCATGGGGTCCTGTAGACACTGTATTACGCTTCCCCCTTATTTCTTTCACCGGATATTTTGCTCTCCGCCTACGATGTCACCTACGGCTCATCTATATTTATGTCATGTTTCGTTGCAAACTTTTCGACTCTGTTTCACTCTGATACCCATTTTTACGGAAAGGAGAACGCACTGCTACAAGTGCACCCCCGGGCCTCCCAGCGTCATTTATACCTACATATCCCGGTCTCGTTTCTACGTCACTCGCGATGCTTAGACGCATATAGAGCCGATCGCCTGCCGTTACTTAATTAATCCCCGAGACGTTGGCCTACCTGGAGGGGTTGATATTGGGAGGATGCATGAGAAGTTTATTTGGCCTCATAGGAGGGGCGAGCGAATGGACAGGTTTCGCGACCATCCGTTTTATATAATGGTTTTCATGGTTCAGGAGTACGAAGAGGAAGCATCCAACTCATTACGGCCGGTTATTCCACGATGTATGTTCGAAGAGGGACGGGCGTCAGCGGTGTTATATCTCGTACTGGCTGGGAGATATCTAATCATCGCCGCAGGATCCCGCATGGTCTGCACCTTTTTAGCTCCGACTATTAAGAAGCTGTAGTATAGCATGCGCATCTGATACCAGCGGTGATAGCGGCTCTTATTATAAAGAAAGAAACTTCGATTCGCATGAAAAAAAAAAACAAGATATGGTTCTTGGTTCACTGCGCATGTCTGATGAGTCAACTGTTAGGTTTGGGCTAGATGTCAGGGGTATCCTGTTTAACCAGGGCGATTTCGAACCTTTATGACAAGTTGTGTGAAACTCCTCTGCTGCCCCCGAAAACCTAGATGGGACACATAATAGGCAGACATACCTATCTAGGTGGTAGGAGCCTTGAGCACTAGCGCACCATCTACCTATTCCTAGGCGTCTCGATCGTGGAACCGATTTGTATTAAAACCGGGCGAAATTTGCACAGGACCGGGGACGCCTTCAAGCCTCGATATCCGCACCCATCGTCAATACGCAACCCAAGGTTCCCACTCATGGGGGCGTGCCACGTCCTTAGGCGTTTATTAGTGGAAGATCAAGTGACTAGTCCTAGATGCTCTAAGGCAGAAAGCGGATATGGGGATTTGCCCCGCCATCCCACTGATAAGGGATAGATAAAGTAGATACAATGATACCTGAGTGGGCAACTTCGTCATCAACGACAATTTGTCGTCCTTTCTGCCTGAAGTTCTATTGCTCGGTACCAATAATAAGTCCCATATCATAAGCTACATGTAGAATCGGAAGGCTGCACTTGCGGGATTATTTGCAGCCTTTGCTGCCTCCCAGGTTAACTCTACTCCCCAGATTCCCAGGTTCCCCCCAGGCTACGCCGCTCGGACTTGCTTGCCTGGGCCACATGTAATGACCCGTTTAGGTGTGTCTCTTATCGACTCCCGTACTTCACATATCTCAAACGGAGTAGACTTCCGAAACAACAGCGAAAGTTCCTAAAAGACATCCAATACCACACTGATCGATCAGTGCTTCATGTTGCGCCGAAGCTACGGTCTTACCAACACACGCGTGTAAGTGTATCTACCTAACATCACGGCCTTATTCGCCTTTCTACGTTCTCTACTCCAACCCAAGCCTTCCTTTCTTCCCCACCATCACCGTAGCCCCTCCAAACTTCAATATACCTCCCAGACCTGCCGCGGGGTCAGGCCAACAGCACAGATATCGATCTGGTTTCGTGGTATTTACCTGGTAATATTTTCCTGTGTTCAATAGTTTTCAATTTCATACGTTCCCTTTTACGCATCTACTCCAGCCTAGCAAGCATTCAGAAACAAGAGGCAAGGCAGTCGACTCGTACCTTTCGCCTTCAACATCTAACGAGTGATCAGGACTGCAGGCAGCGCCGAAGAACCGAGGCATCCTTAAGGGACTTTCGCCGTGAGTCGTTGCTGGGCAGTACATTTTTGCCTTTGCATTACCAATATTAGCTTCTCGAGAGCTCGCACCATCTCCTAACCTTCCCATCCCACCTCCATTAACTAGGCCGTCACTCGGAAATTGTAAGCGCAACCACTCTTTTCCTTGTTATTTGAGTATTGCGACGCCGACGCTTCAGTCAGAACTCTCAGGCAAATCAAGAGTAAATTGCTTCCCGCTATCTCGTAATAACTGCAGGCGGCCATCTTCCTCGAGGCTGGCCGCTGACGCCTGACACGGACTGAGCCTCCAACCCCCCACCTCGTCCAAGTCCGAACTGCTACTTACCTACCTACATAACCTTTCCACCTATTATACATCTACGCCAGCGAGTTCATTCGCCTGAGCACTTCCCTCGCCCTCTTCTCTTCTGTTACTTTTTTCGGAGCTCGTAGTATATGCAAGACGCCTTGCTCTGACCCTCTACATTACGGACTTGCCTAACCTGCCTCGTAGCACATCTCCTCCCCGACCGCCCTGCGCCCTGTCGTCCTCGATTTACCGTATATCAAGGTCAAATCGGGGGATGACGTGATCGCGCGCAGGTGAATCTTCTTGCCGCGTAATGGAACAGCCAGAACCATCAACCCCCACCGATACACCTACAGCTGTTTCACAACATACTCCTCGGTCATTTCGCCATCTCACTAGGAGCGAGCCGTGTCCTACTCCCGCTTCAACCGACACTGAGACATCCAACTCTGTCCCCTCTCTCAGATTTCCCCGCCCACTAGGAAACCGACAACTAACCAACTGGGTATCGTCGAGCTCGCCCGGCATCATGCAGCCCGGTAACATACTCGATGATGAAGCCAGCCTGGCTGAGCTGGGTTACGATATTATCGGTACCGACGGCGAGAGCCAAACCGAGTCTACCACAAGTTCGCTTGACTACCAGAGACCAGACGATGTACAGAGCCTCACCGGCACTGATACCGGCACTGATGTCGATACCAATGACGTCGACACCGATTCATCGGACGAGGAAGAGGAGGTCGCACTGAATGACGACCGCCCTCCCCTGGGTCCGGACGAGCTATCAGAAAATGAGGCCGCCGGAGACGAGGACGCCAGCATCGAGCTTCTTGCCGACCAGAGCCTTGAGAACCCCACAAACTTTGAGCAGTATGGCATACCAAGCATTGGCAGCCTGGCTGCTGCAAAGCAACGTGTTGCGCAGGCCTTGGGTGCCGATGCAGATCAAGCCCAGTCCTCGGGTGCTGATGAAAGCATAGAGGAACAAGTTAGGGCGCGGACTTCACTTCCGCCCAAGGGAAAAGCACCAACACCGGACAAGTTTCATCTTGACTCGGCAAAGGATATTTGCCGGATGGCCTTTGATTACGTCAAGCAGCACCGTCATATTCTAATCTACCATGCCCTTCTCGTCTCCGGACTCGCCGCTTTCTCCACCATGTTCATGGCCGGAAAATCCTACTTTAGTCCCCCAACCCCCAGAGTTCTATCGACAGTTCCGGTGGCGGCAGTTTCCTCTGCGGCTGTATCACCCCTTAGTAGTGTAACGCCGCCCTTGTCAACGCATCTCAGCTCCACGATCACCGCAACAACAACGGTCCCGAATGCCTTGCAGACGGATGCTTCTTCTAGTAGTTATTTCCTGAGGTCGCTGGGCAAGGAAAAAACGCAGCCACAAACTGGTACTTCGGCCCCGGAACAGACGATCTGCTCGGCTGAGCTCTTTGGCCAGAACGAGATTATCGTCAAGATTCCTCAGAGCATCAAGTCATCATGGCTTGCCAAAGAGGCCATCATGATTGCAGTGAGTCGCGGGTCTTTGGACATCCCAACCAAGATGTCCTCCGTAGAGGAAGGCTTCTTAATCCAATTGCCCCGAGAAGAAGCGCACGGTATTCTGGACGTCTCGATAGCAACCACTCGAAAGCCCAAGGTCAACGAAGCATTCCAAGTCAATTTCGGCAGATACATCTTTGCCGAGGCTCTCGACGCGGGAAAGCAACTGGTCAAGGGATTTGCGCAGAGGGTTGCCGATGCTGTTAATGAGACAACAACATGGGTCGAAGAGACGTATATTCCCGCCTTGGATGTCTTGTCTAGCCAGGTCTGCGGGAAGAAACCACTAGTGTCCGATGCTGTACGACGGAGTGTCAAAGATGCTAGAACTACAGCCCTGGAACTGCCGACGCGTCTTTTATCACGGTTTGCCGACAGGATCAAACCGTCCTTGAACGCCGACACCTTGGCTCAGCGGGCCAGCCAGGCGCAGCTAGAGTTAGCCCGGCAGGCGCAGGACATACGCGATGAACTGTCTCTTGGTCTCCTCACGGCTCAGCTGAGCTCCAAGCTATGGTGGTTAAAGGTCCAGGGCAAGGAAGAGGAGCACCAACGCTATTTGTCCAACGCGGTGGCTTATTACAAGCAGAAGCAGGCCGATGCCCTGGATGCCCGCCGCGAACGAGCTGCTCGCACTAAGGAGGAGATCCGGACGCGGCGGAAGCCAGAGAGTCCGGATACGAGATCTTCGTTCTGGAAGGGCGCGGTCGGATTTTAAATTGGTCAGCCTTTTCTGTTGGGCATTTATACCACGGGTTCGGTTAGGATGGAACGGAACATGGACGGCGTTCGGCTTTCACGATGTTATGGTATTTTTGCTGGTTTTTTTTTTGGGACTCTCACTCTCACCCTCCATCTCGATATACCACCGCAGGGCACGCCCATCTCATCTGGACCCTGCTGAAGAACACTATGCGTTGTTGTTGACGGAGTATTTGAGGCACTTGATCGATGGGCAGATTTTACATTGTTCCACGCGTATGACTGCCGATGGTGCTCGAGGATAGGGACAGCATACGGGCCACATTTCACATTACACTTTCACCCACCACTCTATGTCCACGAAACTTGGCCATACGCGGTTCGACCTTTCTAGGGAAGCGGGAAGCATTCTCCTCTGACAGGGACTAGAAGGAAGGTGATCCTAGCAGCGAGTATTTAAGTCATCGCGGATATCGGCCGGCTAGGCGAAGGACATATCGAGCTGGGGGAGTTGCGAGGGATCCCTAGGTAGAAGGCTGTCTTAGCTGCGGCTCAAAAATGTGCATTGCTCTCTCTCTATTAACGAACTTAGGTTGCTTTTTGTGGAAGTGACATGCGGTTTCTGCAGAATCATGGGTTTCTGTGCTCCTACTCGTTCGTACTATTTTCGAAGATCCCATGACATATCATCAACACGGTAACTACGGACCAGATCTCGAAATATCTAGGGAATCGAGACCAGACGTGATTTCGGCGTACAATTTCAAGCACGAGAGATGATCTCCCGCTTCCCATTCGTGGGACATTCGAAGCGATAAAGCAGAGCACTAGAATCGACCTATTGCTTGTCCTCTGGTTGTAGTTAACTTCTCTCTTATTGCATACCTATGCTTTAAAGCGAGTGGTGAATCAAAGCGGAGTAAAAGTATCCGTACGCTTGGATTAGCGGCTAGGTATAGTGACAACCGACTCGTCCCCCCACTGCCTGTACATGTGGTCTGTCCGGCGGGGTCATTGAAGCCCTGTCGCCGCCCTGGTGCTTGCGTGATGACCAAATCAAGACCCCTGGGTAAGTTTGGCACGCATTCCACCTGATTATTGTTGACTTGCACAGAGAGGGGCAGAAATCCCACTTTGCCCCCCTCCTGACTGCAAACATTACTTTAGATTCCCTTCTCCCAACTTGCGACATCTCAAATCAACCACCGGCGCGTTGGCTTTACTTGGGCAATTATATCTAGTCTTCACGGTATGTATAAGCAAATCATATATCGCGCCTTTTCCTATGCATGCCTTTTTTTTTCCCCGTTCCCTTAGCGTTGCTCCGACTCGGCGACGAAGACGAAAACCAACTTCGGAGGGTGGGGCAACAAACGTCAATCGGTCATGATTTTATGTGCGATGACTTCTGCCTTCGGGCTTCTGGGAACACAAGCTGACTCTTTTCTCTTCTCTTGCTTTCTTTCCTCACAGATCGCACGATCGTCTCTTTCACAGACATACACATTACTGGCACCTTTATCTCCCCACATTCAAGATGACCACCACCGAGAACCTCGAGCCCAAGGTCGAGGAGACCAAGCCCGCTGAGGCTACCGACAAGCCTGTCACCTCGTCCTCCGTTTTCTCCATGTTTGGCGGCGGCGCGAAGAAGGAAAAGAAGGAAGATGACGAGGACCGTGGAGATAACTCCGGTAGCGCCAAGGCCCAGCGCGAAGCCGCTGCCGCTGCCAAGGGCGAAGATGAGGTGAGTAACCGGCCCATGCCATTCACGTCTTGTCGATCGCCATGCCATAATACTGATCCGATTTACGTGCAGGATGCCCCCGAGTCAGAGGATGTTCACTTCGAGCCCGTCATCAAGCTTACCGAGAAGGTCGAGACCAGGACAAACGAGGAATCCGAGGAGCAGCTCTTCAAGATGCGCGCCAAGCTTTTCAAGTTCATCCGTGAGACCAGCGAATGGAAAGAGCGCGGAACCGGCGACGTCCGGTTGTTGAAACACAAGGAGAACGGCAAGACTCGTCTGGTTATGCGACGTGACAAGACCCTCAAGGTCTGCGCTAACCACTATAGTACGCTTTTGATCGTCGCTCACACATAAAAGTTTCCTGCACTAATCGAGCAACCCAGTCGTCCCTGATATGAAGCTGTCGCCCAACGTCGGCAGTGACCGAAGCTGGGTCTGGAACGCCGCTGCCGATGTTAGCGAGGGCGAGCCCGAAGCCGTTACTCTGGCTATTCGATTCGCCAACTCTGAGAGTGCGTCGCCGCTATCCCCTGTATCTCACATTGTTTTCTTAATGTCTTCGGGAATCATTCTCCTCCATATGAAGCAACGCTAACTTTCCTTCCGCAGATGCCAACTCCTTTAAGGATGCTTTCCTATCGGCCCAGAAGGAGAACGAGGCTCTCTTCGCCAAGGAGGAGAAGGCCGAGGAAGACAAGGAGGAAGACAAGGAGGAAACCAAGGAGGATAGCAAGGAAGAAACCAAGGAAGAGGCGACCCCCGCTGAATCGTAAAGACGAGTGATATTAATCGCGGCGGCGGCTGCAATGTCTGCACGAGAGCCAACCGTCAGACGAGCCTGTGTCGCTGTCATAGGCATTTGGAGGCCCCAGAATCATCATGCTCATCCGTGTTGTTCATCGGGCTTGTCGGTGTGGTAACTTGGAGCCATGGTTTTAGTCCGGACCCATCAAGTGATGGGTGCTAATGGCGAGAATGACCGCTATGATGATGATGATGAAGCGAAGCGAAGCGATGCGACGGGCATATCTCTTAGATAGATAGTCACGGCGGACCAAGGAACCCCAAGACAGTCACAGCATCTTCCTCCACCATACCCCACACAACACTACCCATCACTACGAATACAACCCCGATTCCCCGAAACGATATCCTGGTGGCATTAATAGGCCAGAAAGCATGCACATGTTATTTGCTGGAAGTACAGTTAGAGTGAACGATGACGGTGATTTTGCAGAGTGAGGTACCCAAGTTATCTAGATTCTAAGTTAGATCTCAGTAGAAAGAGTAACCGATACCCCGTATGACTGACTGCATTGCACTCCTCTACAGGCGCTTTCAACCGATAAATGTTCCTAATAATATCTGATCCAGTCAATGTCAAATGATAGAGAGATTGAAGGCTTATAAATCATGCTTACTGCTTACCTTAGTACCTACCTATCTAGGCATATTCTTCATGAGCCAGTTGGAAGAATTTCGTCCATAATTAAAAGACGAGCACGTGACTTCGCGTGGCAATAAGTGAGGGGGACATTACATGCAAACACACCGTTTTCATCGCAAACGCGTATCGCATCATGACGTTGCCTCGCTACGCCGGGAATCCTTACTTAGCCGCATCAGCATTCCGCTTCTTAGGAAACATTAGGCTTTCGCGACCGCGGATCTTCTGACCTCTATCTCAGTCGTCCTATCCTCATATTAATCGGTTGTCTCGAACTCTGGGATATCACCAAAGGGGCTGATAATCAGATTCATTAAATTGACCCTGCTCTTCCTCGGTCCGCCGCTCCGGCAAGTACGCCTTGTCTCACGGAGTATAGGCGCAGCGCATCGCACCCGGACCTCATCGGCGTTTCCGTCGACAGGCCTCTCGAGGCTATCATTCCGAGCTCGGCATAATAATCCGCGCTCCTATCTCCCAACGCCATCCCGGCTGCGCTTTCCCTCTAATCGGAAACTCTGCAAACGGGGAGTCAGCGACCGAGCCGGCTCGAGTCCCGGTCTAATACGCACTCACCGCGCACCCGGGGCTCGGCAGACGGACCATGCCGCCGCCGAAGAAGAAGAAGCGGGACAGGAAGAAGCAGACCCGGCTCACCTTTGAGCCGGCCGTCGACGGCGGCGGCGGGGCCGGCGCGTCCAGCTCGCCCGCCGGTCCCCCTCGCACCTACTCGCCCGCCCGGGTTCGGTTCTCGGACGCCGCCGCGGCGAGCAGCAGCAGCCCCGCCCGCTCGTCTCCGTCCAAGCCTGCGGCCCGCGGAAGGACGTCGAAAGGCATGTCGCAAAGTAGATTGCATGACTCTACTGGTATGTGCCTCCCCGTTATTGTCTTGCGTTGTGTTGTCAAGTACAAACCCTTTCATTTATAATTTTCCGGGGAAGTGGGCGGAAAGGAAGCACAGGGCCTGTGAAGTCACGGTCTATGGGGTTGCTACAAACTCCCTTTGGGGGCGTTTGGCCTCTGCCACTAAGGCACCAGACCACCGTATCGGCGTGCCGCTACGCGGATTTACTGACGTCTTGACAGGTGCCTCTGCTGCCTCGACGCCGCGCCAGAAACCGCTGTCGGCCAGCTTCATGCCAAAGGTTCACGGAGGCAGGCAGCGTGCTACGTTAGCTGACTCCTCAGATGAGTCGGCAGCTGAGGTCGATGACGCGGGACGCGACGACAGCGAGGACGGCGATTTACCCCTCTTGCGCGAAGCCGCCAGCCGGACTGCGCCTCGATTCCTCGATGCTGATGAAGATGTCCCTGTACCATCTAGCATCAAGTATCCTCAATCTTCACAGTCGGTATCTACTAGACTTCAGAGCACTGTGATCGTCGACGATGAGGATGAAGATGATGACGATGACGACGATGTCATTCCGCCTTCAAGCTCCCTGAAGCGTCGAAGGCCTCCTGTTGCCGAGTCGAGTGACGAAGATGATGACGATGATGCACCAATCCTACCAAGTTCAGCATTGAGACGTCGACGTCCTGCCGTCATCGAACTCGATGACGACACGGATAGTGAACCTGTCAGTTCTCCAACAAAGAAAAGGAAGATGGACCATCCGGCACCATCCAGCCAGAAACCCAGGAGACGCCTGGAGTCACGAGCTTCTCCAGTAAAGCCAAGTGCCCACAAGGGGCACCGCTCAGAGAAGGAAAAGAAGATGGAGCTGTTACGCCGCCGCCGGGCTGGGGGGAAGATAGAGAAACTTACATCTTCGGAATCGGAGAATGATGACGATCGGAAGGGCATATACGACACGGATTCGGAAGATGAGTTTAAGGTGCTCAAAGAATTCGATGACGATGAAGACGAACCTGAAGTGGAACAAGAGGACGAGGCAGCCCTGCCACGCTCCTCAAGAAAGCCAAAGGAAGCTTCGAGACGAAAGGGAAAGAAACGAGAGGATAATGGAGAGGGCAGTGACGAGGATCTGGATGACTTTGTTGTTGAGGACGACGATGGCCCTCTCGGAGCACCTGCCAATCTTAGCATACCCCTGGAATTCACGGCCGCGGCTCACAAGCCCCTGAAGGACCAATTTCCCCACGTGGTGGAGTGGCTCGTCCACGACAAGATCAACCCCGCCTTCGAGCGCAAGGATCCCGTCTACACCAACGCCTGGCGGAAGCTCGACGACGAGTTCCGCGGGCTAGCGAACTCCAAGTTCGCCTCGTCAGCCTGGCGGACGGAGTTCTACCGCGCGCTCAAGGGCCGCCCGAAGATGGAGGCCTACGAGATGGACGCCGGCGACGCCGACAAGTACGACAACTGTACGGCGTGCGGGCGCAGCGGGCACCCCGCCACCTTCAAGATCGTGTTCCAGGGGTCGCCGTACTACAAGGACACGCTTCAGGAGGTGGAGTCATCGGACGACGAGGATTCCGACGAGGGCTCCGATGATGGCGACAACGCGTCGGTAGACACGCAGGGGATGCCGCTGCCGCCGCAGAGCCGGGAGTGGCACGTGGGCGCCGTGTGCTGCAGCAACGCCGAGACGGCACACGGTCTCATCCACTGGAAGCACGCCCTCAAGGAGTGGGTCGAGGGCCGGCTCGAGGACGAGGGCTGGACGTCGGCGCGTCGCGTCCAGGAGCGCGAGCGCATGAAGCCCAAGAAGCGCCGCGCCCTCGCCAACTCCATCGTCGACGGCTGGGTCCAGGGGGGTGTCGTGCGCGCCCTCTACGGCGACTTCAAATTGACGCTCGAGAATGCGCGCAACAAGGCCACGACGGGCCGTGGCCGGATGCGCTGATTCTGAGGGACTGAACTGCCTGCCTCGGGTCTAACCGGCCCTATGTGCCTTGGTTGGTTGATTTCGCTGGAGAGTTTGTTTCGGCTGGGCTACGGAGGTCTTTAGGGGTAAGATGCGGTTGATTTGAAGCATTGGGGAGTTAACGGGTGGTGGTAAGTTGTCGTTGTTATCACCGCCTGGCGTTAGACGGACGTCGTGGTCAGGATTCATAAAAGCTGTGAGATTAGGAGCGAGACAATCGCTCTCGTACGTATGACGAAGTTACTTACGGTCGTTTGTCCTTACCGACCGAACGCACTGATCAGGCCGAGCTCGATGGTACGCACGTATATATGAGCGGACAGCACTTGTGGTCCTGGAATACGCCTCACGTAGGCCTTGACCGGTCGCCCAGATTACATATGCACTCAAACTAGACTTGCTTGGCGGTGGAAGAACGAGCACGGGGGCCGGGAGCGGATGAGAGAGACTAGATCCTTTATATTGAGCCATGACTTTCGAGCTGTTCATCCGGTCAATCGTCCGCTTTTACTTTTGTTTTCCCTTCACTCGTCTCGTAAATTCGCAGCCCGCCAATCTGCCCTGTCCCTCCTCCTGATACCTTTTGCCCCCGCCTCATCCTACCTACCTGCTACCGAACATAGCCAGCCAAAGTCCCCTTCTCCCAGCTTCCAGTCACCGGCCAAACTCGTCACTTTTCCCCCGCCCCACCACCCTGATATAGCGGACCAACCATTCATCCGCCTGCTCATCCGCGGAACTATCTACCTAATAGCCTTCGCGGCCCTCACGAACTCCCGGATCTTCTCGACGCTCTGCGCGCCGTCGGGGCCCTCGACGCCGGAGCTGACGTCGACGCCGAGGACCCTGTCGGCGTCGGCGCCGACGGCGCCGACGACCTCGGCGACGTTGTCCGGCGCGAGGCCGCCGGCGAGCAGGACGCGCAGCCCGGGGTCGCGCGCGAGGGCGGCGCGCACGCCGACGGCGTCGAGGAGCCGGCCGGAGCCGGCGCCCGTGTCGAGGAGGGGCGCGGCGTGCAGGCCGCGGAGGCCGAGGCCTGGGGCGGCGGAGGCCGAGGCGGCGGCGTCGGCGGGGAAGCGCCGCAGCACGGGCACGGGGATCTGCGCGGCCCACTCGGCGGGCTCCGAGGCGCCGTGCAGCTGCACCGCGTCGAGCGCGTAGCGCCGCTGCAGGGCGAGGACCTCGGACAGCGGCTGGTCGAGGAACACGCCGACGAGCAGCGGGCGCGCGCCCGTCGGGTGTCGGAGCTTGGGGGCCGCGGCCGCGAAGAAGTCGGTCGCCTGGTTCGCGGGGATGGTAGTGGACGGGGGGGATGGTAGGGAAGAGGAGGGCCGCGAGTAGGAGTGGATCGCCGTCGAGATGGCCTTCGCCGCCTCGTCGGTCACGGTCCGCTTCCGGTTCGGCACGAGGATCATGCCGACCATGTCCGCGCCCGCCTCGGCGGCGGCGAGGGCACCCTCCACGGTGCGGGTCCCGCAGATCTTGACGAGCAGGCCCTCGGGCTTTTCGGCCGTTGGCGTCTCGGCCTCGGCCTCGGAGGAAGGGCCGCCGCACAGCTCCCGGATGAACTGCGAGGCGTCGGGCGCGCGCATGATGGCCTCGCCCACGAGCACGGCGTTGACGCCGTCCCGGTGGTTCGCGACGACATCGTCGTGCGTGTTGATGCCGCTCAGCGCGCAGATGACCGTCTCCTTCGGCACGAGGCCGCGCAGCCGGCTCGTCGTGCTGAGGTCCACCTCGAACGACTCGAGATTCCGGTTGTTGACGCCGATGACCCTGGCGCCGAGCCGCACGGCCGTCGCCATCTCCTCGGCGTTCTGCACCTCGACGAGGGGCTCCATGCCCAGCGACAGCGAGTACCCGTAGAGGCGCGCGAGGAGGTCCGCGTCGAGCATCTTCACGATCAGAAGCACCGTGTCGGCCCCCGCCAGGCGCGCCTCGAGGATCTGGTACTCGTCGAAGATGAACTCCTTCCGCAGGATCGCCGGCCGGTTCGGCATGCCGTTCAGGACTTGCCGGACGGCGCGCAGATCCTCTATGCTGCCCTTGAACCAATCCGGCTCCGTGAGGACCGAGATGACGCTCGCACCCGCCAGGGCGTACTTCTTGGCCTGTGATGGGGCGTCGATGTCTAGGGCGAAGACCCCTTTCGATGGGGATGCTCGCTTAATCTCGGCCATGAGGGAGACATCGAAGGGGCTCTGCCGTAAGCGTTCGACGAATGGGACTTGTGGCGGAGCAGCATTGAGTTCATAGGCCGCTTGGAGGTCGCGCGGTCGTTGCGACGGGATCTCCTTTTGAGCTGCTACTGCTTCCCTTCTCCGCGCATATATCTGCTGCAAGATGTTATTCTTTTTTGGCGCAGTAAATGGCTTGGACGCGGCCTCTGCGAAGTCACTGGCCGCAGCTAGCCTCTGGAGCCGCTCGTTCTCGGCCCAAGTGCCTCCTTGCAAATGTAAGAAGTTCTTGAACATGAGACGCCCGTCTTTGGAGAGAATGCTTTCCGGGTGGAATTGGACACCCTCGATGGTATATTCCTTATGGCGCACCCCCATTATGACACCCTTGGACCCGTCGTCTTTCGGTATCCAGGAGGTCACCTCGAGACATTCGGGCAAGCTGCCGTGGGTGCCGGCAAGAGAATGATACCTGGTGACCGGGAGTTCTTGCGCCAAGCCGGCATAGACGCCCTTAGAGTCGTGGGCCAGCGGCGAGGTCTTCCCATGCAGGATCTCCCCTGCCGAGCAGACATCTCCTCCATAGACGTCGAAGATGCATTGTCTGCGGGCTGGGCATTAGACCGGTTGACAGATAGGCAGGCAGAATGTGCTGGCACTTACTCGCCCATGCAGACCCCGAATATGGGGATCTTGCCAGCAAATTGTCTGATCGCATCTCTGCTGATGCCGGAGTCCGAGACGGGATGTCCGGGTCCCGGGCTCACGACCAGCTGAGTTGGATTCTTGGTTATCAGTTCGTCGAGCGTTATCTGGTCATTCCGGTAGACCGTGACCGTCGCCCCTTCGAGGACGAGATACTGATAAATATTCCAGGTGAACGAGTCATAGTTGTCAATGAGAATGACATTCGAGGCTGTAGGGACTGGAGGTGAGGGATCGGGATGATGGGGAGAATGGTCGATGATATCCAGGGAGGCCATGACTCAAACTGGGATGTCAAACAGTGGGATGTTGAACGGTGGGATGAATGGTAAAACAACCCCCCCCTGCTCCTGGCTTGACTTCCTTTAAGAATTAAAGTCACGAGGTGTTGTTGTTCCCCAGTCGTTTTTCTGGGGTGTGAGATGCGTCTGGACCACAGTTAAATAGACTCTGCAACTTCAAGAGGGGCGGCTACCCGCGATGAGTTTATCCCAGTGTTTTTAAACGGGTTATAACTAGATAGATCACATACTGTCTCATTTGGAAGGTACATAGGATATTTACAGGGTGGCCAATAGCATATTTTCCGGACTGCGATTACGGCGGGGGTGTGACAAAGCACTCTTCGGCTCTCTTAGTATTGCTGGGTGAATAAGAAAATATGAATTATGCAAGGGTCCGGCTGAATGGTGATTGGATCATCTGAGGAAGATATGCAAGGCGAGAAAAGACCATGCACAAAAGCAAAGACATCAAATACAGTAAAAAGCTGGGCACAGCGTGAGCTGATTGGCGGCCACTCTAAGCAACCTTGAAGCTTTTGGTTAGTGGGACTTCTCTCGGGTACCTTTATTAGTTACGTACATGGCTCATGTACCTCTGTATGATGCGCGCATGTAGATTATTTTTATTTTGGTTGAAGCTTCACGGTGACTGGATTCGTTACTGCGGATCCCAAAGCAATTGAGCTTTGCTGCCAACCTGTCACCGACGGCGCGTCTCCATTTCGAACCCGATTCCCAAAATTTCAACAGCTTCATTCACATTCCCGTCTGTTCTTTCACATGTGCTTGATGCATCAAGTGTGCATTGCCTGCTGATACCCGCAGCAATGGCAGAGCCACTATCCGACAACATCTACCTTCCGCCTCTGGAACCATGCTTGAAGGGCGAGAATGTGATCCTGTAAGCATACATATACACGCCTTATCTGTATATATCCAGCTGTAGGGAGCTTGCTGACCATGGCCGTCAAAACTTACTTAGGTCGTGGAGGCATGTCGCTTCAGCATTAGCAGACCCTTCCGGCCATAGACAGAGCGGTCAAGCCGTCGTTGACTTCCTTACCGACCCTTATGTCCAATCCCTCTTCACCAAACCCGGCTCCGCCTTCGAATCGCAAGGAGACAAGAGTCCGCATCATGATAGCTTCGTTAAGAAGACCGCTGCTATTCAGGTCACCCCGACGCCGAACGAGAAGTACGACATAAACGTCCTCAAGGAGGATGCTCTATGGCTGAGCAGGAATGCACGGGTCAACGAGGTTGCTGCGCTTCGTGTCGTCGTCATAGAGTTCCAGTCGCGCCCGCGAAGTCAACTCCTTGGCGCCATATCTGCACAGGATGTTTCCAATATACAAGAAGCTGCTGGCGCAACAAATGCGCATGCCGCCAATATCCTTCCCGGGCTTAAGCTCTCGGGTGCTCGTGATGCAGCAGAAATCCAAACCGAATTCGAGAAGCCCGAGAGCAGGCGTCGCCGCATATTTCAGACGTACCTTGCCGAGCGCCGTTTCTACTCGGCTACCGCAGACTATATCTTTACCTTGATGTTGCAAGAGAGGCTACCCAAATCAGCTCCCAATGACGCGACGAGGACGATCCGCACATCTTTCCTCAAGGCCTATGGCATAGCGCCAAAGCAAACCCAGCCTTCTCCCGCTGACACGGGAGCCAACAAGTACCAGACACTAGCATGGCAGAATCTCAACTTATTGCCCGAAGCCGTTCAACTTGCCCAATCGGGCCTCGACGGTATAGTGGAGGACAAGTCGGTCTTGTCAGATGAGCTTGGGGATGACTGGCTCAAGACCCTGCTCACAGAGATGCTACACCGAATGACCGTAGCTTTTCAGTTGTTGGATTTATCAAGTGATGCGTTCGTCTCGCCTCCGCTTGCTCTTCTGTGGTTCTCGCTTGTGGGCAAGTTCGCCTTCCTAGGTCAGCTCGAAGGTGTACGTATACTGGCAACCAAGACGCCCCCGAAACCCATGCTAACGGTCTCTAGTTCCGGGAAGACGTCGCGGAATTGATGATTCCACTACAATCATTAGTCTGTGTCATCTCCTTGACGATTTTGAACCTTCCTAGGGTGACGGCTCTCTTCGAAGGCGAGGTGGACCTGGATACGGATGCCGAATATATCGTCTCCCCAAACACTCTCGGCGAGGTCCACGAGGCCATCTTGAGTGCCTTCGATGCGGGTGCCGTATATGCCGTGCCTGTTCTGTTCGCCTGGGTTCCCATAGTCCACAAGATGTCGGCGTCCTATCAAGAGCGGGCCGAGAAGAGGGACGCCATACAAAATCAGAAGGCTGTTGAGAACTACGACTCCAACACGCAAATGATTCCCAGCGCCGGAAGAAGAAATTCCGCCGGGAGTATCACCACTATTGACAAGAGAAGCTATGATGACTTCCTCATCGAGAAGAATTTCGACCGCGATATTGGGAGGGTGGAACATATGGCGCTGCTAGCCACGCAACAGTTCCCCGTCTACGAGATCATCTCAGCGATGGCGGCCTCGCTTGGCCCCACCGACGGCGGTGCGTTCGCGGAGTCGGTCGGTTCTAGAATGAGGGTGACCTTGTCAGAACTGCTCAAGGCGACATACCTTTATGTTGATTATCGCGATGAGACGGTAACTGCAATGCGGTCGGTTCTATCCGGCGGCCGTGGCTATTGGGACCTCTCGCGACCTACAAATCTTCTTGCTGCGCAGGATATTCTCGACATAGCTTTGAAGGACGAGGTATTTCTTGCGCAATATTTTCAGCTAGCCATACACCGCTTCCCGTACGAATTCACGCCGTTCCTCAGCTTCTGCCGCACACTATTCTGCTCGTTCCACACATCAGAAGACGACGGTTACGGAGGCATCCTCCCCGTCTTGCACAAAACTTCCGTTTTCACATTCGTCCTACCGGATGATTTTTTCGACTACCACTTGACAAATGAGGAAGACAACGCCAACACTTTCCAGCTGCTGGAAGACTTGCCCCTGATTACGCCCCTCTCCAGCAGAGGCAGGATAGCAGCCGATGAGGAGGAGCGTTTTGTCATCCCCGCTGGATCGGTTGGTCGCTTTATCGCCGATGAGGGAAGGATTGTGTCAATGCAATATGAATACTCAATCCTCGCTCTGCTTGGCAAGCGGCTAGAAACCAACGTGGCGGGGAACAGTTATCGGTCAGCGCTTGGTGTGCTGTCCCTTGACGAGGTGGCGGAGATCATCTCGCTTTTCGCGACTTTGGTTCGCATGCAGGTTATTCGAGCGTCCCAATCAGGCCTCAATACCGAGTTGCCAGAAGGAGGCCTAGCCATTCTAGCCGAAGCGAGTCGAGCGCTCCCGCGAACCAAGGACTTGGTATCGGTTATCTGTGACACCCTGGACAGCCTCTTAGACCAGAGTGTGAATGACTCTGGGCTGGCAGTCGTAAAAGCATGCATAGAGTTCTTACACGCAGTTCTTCCCTTATGCCCCGGTAGGGTTTGGTCTTACATGGCCAGATGTGCTATTCTCAGCAACGAGTCTCAGGGAGGGCGACTGTCGAGACTGGTGGGAAACCTCGAGCTGTCAACCCAACAATTCGGTCTCCTGGTGGCAGCAATACGTCTATTCTCTAGCCTTGTCGACAGCGCGATGGAAAGCTCTGTCCAACGGAAGGCGAGCTCGAAGGCGCGCCCCCGCCAGCAGACAAACGAGAATGTTTGGGTGGGAATCTCAGACAGGATAATTGCCCAAATAACGCTTTCGATCGCGCACGTCGCTGTGGACGCTTTGGAGAGCTCATCTACTTGGAGATTTTCGTCCGAGCTTGACCGGTCCGTGCTCATCCAAGATGTTGTTCTAATCATGAACAACCTCATATTATACACGCACAGCATCGATGACATAACTACGAAGAAAACGTTGACGGCGCCTCTAGAGCCTGCTGCAGAGTACATTATCAACAGCTTTCTGGCTCCATCTGCTGGGAGCCTACGCATCCAGCCCCTCTTGGCTTCCCTTGTGGCAGCAACACAACTACCACAGACCACGGCGTACGCGAATAGATCCGAGACGCTGCGGAACCAGACGATCGCCGTACTCAATTTGGCAACAAGTCTCGTAAGGGTCGCTAACTACTTTGATCGGTCTTCAACCACGATCGAGACTCAGTTCTTCAAAGCGACGCCTTTCGTCGCCCGAGTCTGCGCTGTAGCCGACTCGCTGAGAAAACCAGGCATCGCCCTTCTAGAGGCACTGGTGATTAGTGCGGGTAAGACGGCGGGGGAACCTCCCTCCCTGCTCGGATACCTGGGGCCGCAGACTTCTTGGTCTTTCCTGCAACTGCTGTCGACGCTAGATAGACCTTTTAACCAGGCACAGGAGGTCCATGCCATTTGGCGCTTCTTCTCGACTATCGTAAGTAACAGGCAGCAATGGATGGCCAACTGCCTTCTTACGGGGAAGACCCCACGCGAAGCAAGGAACAGCAGCGGCAAAACCGCCGAGACGTCGTCGAGTTCTGTTCTCTCGTCTGCCCTGAAGAGACTTGCGTCTATCTCTTCGATCGACCGGTCCGAGGTCCTCTCAATCCTAGAGTTCATTGCCTCGGCTCAGAACCACTGGCCCTGGACCATTTTTACCCTGCAGAAGGATATTGGTTTCGTGACTCAGCTGCGAAGCTTTGTGCGGAACCTGAAATCCTCCTCGATAACCACCAAGACGAATCCGTTACAAGCTTGCGACGAAGCACGAATCGCTGCCTACGTGGCTGAGATTTTCGCCATGCAACTTTTCCACCTGCGGCAGATCGACAAGGCGAGTTCCTTTGCCAACGACTTAACCCGAGACCTTGATTATTACCTACGAGGCGGCGTGGCCGTGTCGGGGTATAATAGGGCTTTGCATGTCACCTTCGCCAGGAATTTCTCAAATCGATACCCAGGTGTTGCGCTTGGAAATTTTAAGCGGACTTTGCTCGAACCCCGCTCGCTCGGAGAATACTTCTACTACTCTCTCACATTTGCCAACAAGATGCTTCGATTCGACAACGGGTGGGTCGGCCCTCGAAATAGCGGATTTAAGAGCGAAATGGAGAAGGCCAACGCCAACTTATCGCTAGTCGATGCGCAAATAGTAAGTTTTCGAAGCCTGCGTGGGACGACGAGCATCCTGACCCGCTACTAGTCTCTGTATCACTCTTGGGAGTTCCTACTGATGGAGCTGAGCACATGCTTGCCCCAAAACGATACCTTGAAGAAGCAGTCGCTGCAAGTGGCCGAACAGTGTCTGGAAGCGAATCAGGAGAATCAGGGCCACGAGCAGATATTTGAGCGACTAGCGGAGTCCCGGGTTAACTTGGCATTGATGCTTGTGCAGCGGGTTGTCGACAGCGCACCATCTGCTGGCGACGTGGCTCAGCTGTTGAACGCTTTGTGGTCAACCGTGAGCAGCATCGGCGAGCCTTATGTGTCCGAAAACATTGCGTTGTATCGTACGTTGCTGAAGCTGCTCTACGTCACGCTGCGTGCGCAAGTCAGAGCTTTCGGCCAGAACCACGCGCAAACGTCGGCTAAAGTCAAGGAGTCGGACCCGTACGCGGGAGGCGTTGCTCAGACAGTACTCAGCATACTTGACATCACCGTCGCAAGGGGTTTCCGGACCCTTGTTTCCCTGGTCCATGACTCGGATACGTCTGTCTCACCCGAAGATATCGCTCTCCTAACTGCCATTCTTCAAGCTTGCCTTTGCATTCCGGGGATAGACCAGAGCCAAACACAGGTGCTCAACATTCTGGCCGCCCACGACGCCGTGCATGTCGCTGTGTCGCTGTATTCATGGTCGGATAAGTTGGCAGAGCAAGGCGATCCAGTCTACGGTGAACTTTCACTGCTGTTTCTCCTTGAGCTGTCAGCCTTGCCGCTCGTGGCTGAACAGCTAGCCTGTGACGGCCTGCTCAACCATATCACCTCGGCGAACCTGGCGGCGTACCTGCGCCGACCAAACATCTCGCCTTTCTCGGAATCGGTGGGGCCGCAGCGGTGCTATAACATCTGGGCTAAAGGGATCGTCCCACTTCTCCTCAACATTCTCACATCGCTCGGCACGACGATCGCCCCCGAGGTCGCGTACGTCCTAAACCAGTTCCCGAGCCTCATGAAATCCAGCGTCGAACGCTTCGACGTCCCCGTGAGCAACAGGATACAGTCGTCCAACGGCCGGGCCTACGTCACGGTCCTGTCCGTGTCCGAAATACACTCGCTGGCCCTCATGACGCGCGTGCTGGGCCTCCTCCGCGCCAACAACGCGAGGGACGTGCCGGCGGTGGCGTGGGACTCGGACAAGGCGCTCGAGAACGTCGACTTCTGGCTCAGCAGCCGCAAGCTGCTCCGCGAGAGGCTGGTGCCGCTCGGGCCTAGGGAGGCCGAGTGGAAGGGCATGCCGCCCACCAAGAGGGGCCAGGCGAGCGGCTGCGAGAGCCTGCTCGAGGAGAAGGTCGTGGAGCAGCTCAAGGGCGTCAGGACGGTGCTGGGCGAGGAGTTCGAGTGAGGACGCACTCGCGGCCCTCTCTTTCTCTCTCTCTCTCTCTCTCTCTCTCTCTCTCTCTCTCTCTCTCTCTCTCTCTCTCTCAAGCGAGACGTAGGTATCTGATTGGTTGCTAATGGTCTCGGGAGAAGAAAATGGCGAGTTGCTTTTAAAATAAGTTTAAATCACGGCGGAGGAGGGGCGCGGAGCTACGTACGACTCCCGGAGTTTGTGGCGTTGTGAAGCTTGTACGAGTTTGGTAGAATGCGAAGATAGACGCAGCCGCCCGGTATGGGAATACATGCGAATATGTTTTGGGGTTTCCCGATTTCTGTTGCCACATTCCATCCTTGGGTCTTTGCCAGGTAATCTCTATGACGTTCGAAGTTGAAGCCGATATCGGAGTTGTAATTTTTGGCTATCGTGACTTGAAGTATATGTTCTTCTATTGTTACATAGGAGCCCTTTTTATCACTCCTTGGGATCATAGCCTGCCGCCGGACAGGGATGTTTCCCAAGACAAATCCGGCATACGCGCTTCTCAGCTCATACCTCGCACCTCACACAGGCTCGGCGGCTCCTTCATCCATGACCCTCCGTAATATACATAATATGGCACCATGGTCTTCCACCGGCCTTCCTCTCCCTACGCCCCCAACCGCTCGCTATATGGCTTGTTATAGGAGATGGGGACCGACTCTCCCCCTTCATTTCCTCTCAGGAGGGCTACCCCGCGGGGGGTGGTGGGTGACGCAGGCAGTTTTACCGCAGCGCGCCCTGCTGCTGCTGCTGGAGCTGGGCGTTGTGCTCCTGGAAGCGCTCGCTCAGGCGCTGCGACATGGCCATGTGCTTCTGGACGCAGCGCGTCACGCACCCCGTCTCGCGGCCCGACAGCGACTTGGACGTGAAGTCGTCGATGCACGACACGAAGCAGTGGTCCACCAGGTTGCTGAAGAGCTGTTCTCCGCGCGCGCCGCGGGGGGGCGAGAGGTTAGCAGCCGGTCATCAATCGATATCATTGAGGACGGGGCCCGGAGGCGTGGAATGGAATCTGTGCGGAGGCGCGGGGCCGGGCCGGGAACGTAACGTACACCGAGGAACTCCTTGATCTGCCGCTTCTGCATGCGCTGCTCCAGCTCGCGCGACTCGGCTGTCGTGAGGCTGCGGCGCGATTACTCGTCAGTCAGCCTTCTTATCCGGCCTTTTGGGGTGGGGCTTGTTAGACATACCCGTCCATTGTGTGATTTTTTTGGTTGGGGGGGGGGGGGGTTT
>QJNS01000409.1:0-41764 GCA_004154925.1 Monosporascus cannonballus
AGTAATTCTGTATTGTTTACAGATGTTTATTATTTATTTATGATTGAAAATATCATCCGTGGGTAGTGATGGGTACCCATTTGGGTACCCATTGCAAACCCTAACTGTGAGCCTGCCTCGCGCACGGCAAGTACAATAAATGCCCTCGTTTTAGAATGCGAATTTCAAGTCGACGGCTAGCCAGGTCGACAGTTGCAAAGTAATTACCTCCGTACGCGGGCCCCCTTACCTACCTATCCACCAGGGAGAGCCGCTCGTTTTCTAATCGACGGTCCGGGTCGGGGTCGACGGTTACCTCTCCTTTGCCGATGACGGCTGGCTCGGCCTGCTGACGCAGGCCTAGCACAAAGTCAATATTGTCACAGTTAGGCTGATCGCGAGAAAAGGTTGCATAGAGTGTGGGAAGTGATAATTGTCTGACTAGAATTGAGCTCCAAGGAGCGGTAGCTAGGAAGCTCTCTATATACTGTGGGAGCGCCGGAATAAGGTTCTTCCGGGTGCTGTGGAGCTTGATGACTAACACAGATACCCCTATTCCACGACAAATATACTACAAGAATTTCACGATAGATACTATACCTAGTACCTTAAAAAACGATTTCAACCCTGTATTTTTTTCACAGATACGATAGATGTGCGCACTCCAAGTCCCACAAAGCCTCCAGACCTGCGGCAGACCCCTCAAGGTTTGGCCACGACCAACCTTGAGGTAAGGAAGGTTCAACTAAAGACAAGTCTTCCAAGGTCCTCAAACCTTTCCAGTAGCAGACCTTTCGGAGACAAACCCTTATTCACATATAAAATGGTCGACGGTGGAGGGCTTCTGCATAAGTTAGACATTGCGTCTCATTGTCAACCCCCATTTGAATAGTTGTCCCCAGATTGGCAGATAGTCGACATGTACTGCTAACGCCCACAACCTCAGCGATCTCCTCTCCGCTTTTCACGCCGTCTGTGCTTAAGACTCTCATCGCGGCGGCAACCCTGCCAGATCGTACCAGTGTCGTACCGTTACATCTCCTTCAAAGCTTCGTCACGCCACCCCGTTGCTTCGGAAGGCCTCCTCCCTGCTCTGTCATCGCGTTCCATTGCACCACCCACATACGTCAGGGCTATTTTGACCATGTTCTGTCATGTTTCCCGGACCTGTGAGCAACAAACACGATCATCCGTCGCCCTGTCGCAGTGGCCACTCTTCCCTCCGGAAATCCGATTGCGGGTTCTTGAGAAGATAGCTCAGGACTCTAGTCGCAATGAGAACGGCATCACTCCTACGAAACCCAGCTTGGCTCGGTACGCTGCTGTTTGCAAAGAATGGCAGGCCTTCTTCGAAAGAATAATATATCGTTGTCTGGTTCTGGCACAGTCATGCCTCGAGGCGTTTGACAGGGTCGTTCGCTACCGGAAGGGCCTTGTGCAACATATATGGCTTCGTATTGAGCTGGGAACGTATAGTTGCCCAGCTTGCATGAATTTCGGAATGCCATCATGGCGCAGCGCTGCCCAGGAGACCGTCAATGAAGCCGTTATGAAGCTCTTTCTCATCCGCAGCACCTGGTTGAAATCTGATGTCGCCCCGCACGGAGGATTAGCGTTGGAAATCAGCCTTTACTCGCCGAGTGACTCGCGACATACCTTCAGTGGAGATCTACACCTTGGTCCGGATCCTTTTGAAACAGAAGATGACGAGCGCCAGAGGCTTCGTACCCATGACCCGTACCATGATGGCACCATGGTCAGCGATTGGATCGCCCTTTAATGGGGGCCATATCTAACCTTTTGGATACTCTCAACCCGGACTTCCGGGAACTGCCGTCCGTCAAGGTTATAACGAGCCTAATTTTACGTCGACAAACTCGACGCGGTCTTAGTACCATATCTTTGCAGAAGATCTTTAACACCCTTCCTGGTCTCGAATATATTAACTACGAGCCATGGAGAGAATTCTTCCGATATCCCCAGTATTATCGAGACCCAGGTAAGTTTAATACTTAATCCAAGTACCCCTTCACTTCAGGTTCTTGCAATACTGAGGCCGAATAACATAGGTTATCGGAACATTATTTTAACATCATTGCCGGAGACACTAAAGGTCCTCACGATATTTGAAGACTTTAATGAGGACTACAACATCGTTCATTGTTTCCACTATATCACGAGAGAGTGGCCATATCCTCCAGACCTTGTCCGGACTCCGAACCCGTCCGTTGGCGCCGCTCTAGCATATAGGAGTCTTGGCCTTGAGAAGCTTTCTGCGTCTTATATGGTGGATGCAAAGGACTTTTTTAAAGCATGCGAGCCTAACTGGGTGTGGGATAACCTCACATCACTAACCCTGACTTCACGGCTGCTGACACTCTGCAAACCCCACCCTCTTGCCATCAATAAGATGCTAGTTGATGCAGGCACGGCCGCTCTTGGGATGCCTCAGCTTCGAACGCTGGTAATCTGGAATGGGATGAAGCGAAACGCTTGCGCTTTCCGGTACCAGGTGACAGCGAATTCTACGACGCTCGGCTGGTGCGGTACCTGGGATCTGGAGCTGGACATAGACGTCCTGGATGTATGGAGGAAGGCCGCGCCACGATATACAAAGCATGAGCTTTCTATCTTGGCGAGTCGGAATCTAAATAAGCAGGACATCCAGTCACATGCGGTTGCTATTCGTGAGCTGAACCTCAGTGAGGTGATTCATCCGGTTTCTTTGGAGCAGATTCTGAGGGAGCCAGGACGGTATTTCTACCGATGACGGAGATGAGACGCGGCAGGTCAGAAATGTATATTTTCTTTGGTTCCCACAGGGTACCGCCATACGATCGCTGGAGACGTCCAAGGTTCCGCTCTATCCAGTACGTATCCTGCTTCTCATAGGCCTATCTCTCTTGGACGTCGCTGGTACCCCTACCGGATTAAGGGCGTGTCAACAAATCTAACCTTGTGTGTGACCTGACACGGGCGCCCGAATCATCCGCCCCAACTTCCTGCCTGACTGTGACTGGCTCGGGGGATGGCCTCGAATGCACCAGGGCTCCTGCTGGATCGCAACGCGTCTGCCTGTTGGCTAACCATTGATTCTTCCTGGTCGCGCGACAAGGCACGCGCCACGCTCGAGTATTCGATCCAACTGCGGAGGATGGTTCAGAGAAGCCTCTTCTTCTGTTGTTTGGCTATCGCACGACCCACCACAACAGAAGAGGGGGTATCGTGGGTCGAGCGCTTGTCTCCTCTCTGGGGCTTCTGGGGAGCCAGCTCTCTTGCGCCGGCCCGTGGACCTCGAGCTTAGCCAAGCGTACGTCGTCTGCTTGAGGTTATGGGGGATTCGTCGCTCCTCCTATGGCTGGGGAGAGCTGCGAATTGAATATTTTTGAGTCGTAGAGCAGCGAGGCGCATCTATTATCTAGCTGGATCAGATATCATCGTCGGGGATGTTCACGGAGCGGGACTTGTCGGGCATCGTGTCCATGAGACTTGCTCCGGATTTTGGCTGGCAGAATGAGGAACTGAGTGAAGCGAAACCGACCACTCCGAGAAAAGAATCTTATGGGAGCCGTAGCAGTGACTGGGTCGCCGAACTACCGGACCTATGTGCTTGACGAGGAGAGCAAGGCTCTGCACTGTCCCAGTCGGAGATGCATTCAACGATACTACGGGACATTATAAAGAATGCTTTCTACCACAGCAGCAAGAACTATACCATGAGTCAAGTAAAATAAAATACAATATAATTAAAATAGAATCTTACTAAGGCTACGCTGCTAGCTCATTATATATGACATGTGTCGACATTGAAGCCGGAAACTGTTGAGAACATAGCTCTTTAGGTCAGAGTAGACACGGGCATCATATCAGGACAGGCCACAGTACGCCCCCGGTGAAGATGAGCATGGTTGGTGTGAATCCTTCGAACATGTGCTTTATGTTAACCCACACGTCAACAAATAAATTTCCACAAGGGTGACAACATGTCACGTGCCAAGGTGGAATCTTTAGAAAGGGGCTATATAGGGGCTATACAGGGGTTGTAGGCGTATATATGGGGTCCTTTTCCTCCCGTATATTGGGAGGGACCGGCGTTACTTGTCAACTCTATATACTTCTACCTTCCTGCGAGACTGATTCTTCCTGCCTTTCGCGCTGCTGCACCCTTTTCCGTGACACAACAAGCCGCCCGCCACAGTATATCCACGGTACAGAGACAATGATCAAGACCCAAGGCTGTGGCTGGCTCAAGAGGTCTGGATCCGCTCTGTGCCGGACTCTCCCACAAAATCCTCACAGCAGTCTATGACCACTTCAGAGTTTGATCCTCTCAAATGCAAAGATGTCACATCCATCCGTGTCGCTGGAGACGTCGGACCAGAGGCTGTCCTCGGAGACCTCGTGCCAGGGGCTCTCCTGGGAGATAACGTGCGAGGAGCTGTCCTCGGAAACCTCAGGCCAGGGGCTGATCTTGGAGACCTCGAAGTCCTCCAAATTCATCTCTGGGCATCTCGGGACATACCTGGCCCCGGGCGTGTCCGGTGACACGATCTGGATGGCCGGCATGTCTCCGTACCGGTCGCATAGGTTCCCCTCTGGGTCTTGTGTTAGTGCGGTTCTTAACAGTAGAGGACTCTCGGGCCGAAGAGGGTGGTCTCGGGTCGAAAAGGGGTGGGAAAACTGCGGGACTACTCACCTTGCCAGTCCGAGCCGACCCTCAGCACGGCTTCCTCGAGGCATGCCCTAGTCCTCTCGTTGATGTCCACGCCGATGTATCCCATGCCGCTGTTGTAGATGCCGCGCTGGAGAAAGCCCTGGTCGTACATGAGCCCAAAGACGTGGTAGTCATGGCTGTAGCATCTGCTGTCGTGGAAGAACCAGTCCGTATGCAGCAGTCTCGCCTGTATCGCGAGGGTGATATGCTGGTGCCCCCGCTCGAGAGCCTCAATACTATCGTCGTAGCGATATTGGTAGTACATTTGCTCGTGCGCCTTGTAGTAGTGATACAGTCCTCTCTCTTGCTTAAAATGTCCACTGCAATAGCCGTACTTATCCGCCTCTAGCGGACAGTCTTGTTGGTTGCAGTAAGCCTAGGAATTGGTCAGTCTCGACAGTCTCCTAAAACGGCCAGAACCACGTATTCTCAACTTACCTTGCAGCGCATGGTGCTGGTATTTTTTTTTTTTCAAATAGTTCGGTGGTAAAGAGATGATATTCGGGGAGGTAAGTCGAAGAGTAGTGCTCAGGATATAGCACACTTGTTAGATATTAGATATCAGACCGAGATGTATGTCCTACGCGTTGGATGGAAGATCAATGGGCTCCGATCAGCAAGCAAACGGCGTGGCTTTCTTGAAAAGCGATCATGTTAGGTTAAAGAGCGTTGAGGAGATGATCGAAGAGAAAGACAACGCGTTGTGCATGTGGTGTAGAGCGGATGTACATAGGTCAGTAAATATGGGTAACGGTACGCCATGTAGGAAATTTCAACTTGTAGGTTCTGTGGAAAAGTTAAACGAACCGAATCGGGGTAGCAGAGGCCAAGACCAGTTGATACCGTTGCTTAGAAACATATGCTATCTAACCTCTGAACCTGCGGATGCCAAGCAGATTGTCCAGTACCTGGGAGATAATCGATCGTCTATTGCGTCTGTAGATGATTAAATCATTCAAGCCGAGTTAAACCTGAGTTTAAATTGTATATGTACCATAAAGATATTTCTACTGGCAAGCTGTAGTCCACTCATGGCTGATTTGAATAGTCAAGGTTTCAGTCTCTCGGTAACTAGAGGAGTGTATCGGTGAAACCTTAATAATTTCTATTATTAACCATTCGAAGTTCATTCTAAAGTACAGTCGAGAGCAGGCGAAGGCACAGTGCCATAATTCTTAGCTCTCCGAGGATGGGATTGTAGCTAAGACCACCTTAGCCTGAGCCTTAGTGTGGCAATAAGCTCACAGGGATGGAGACCGGGCGATCGATCTTTTGCCACCTAAACTTCTCATCGATAGCTCAAGTCAGCGCGGAGGAGCTTACCTGCGCTGAGTGAGTCTAGTAACAGGTGAAGAATTGCGTCTTACACCGTGCGTAGCACAGGAATCACCACCACCGATCACCCATATCCGACTCTCTCGCGAGTACAGCCTTGGTACGATTGTCACGACAGGAGCGCCGAAACACGTAGGCTTGACAGGTCTCAGATACTCGACGTGTTGATGTTCGATTATAATCCCGCGGGCCAGTTTGATGGGCCGCGTAACTCAGGAGGAACTAATGTGCACAGCGGATATGGTGGGTGCAATATGAAGGAGCCATTGCTGGTCGAGGGCCGACCGGGATCAAGAGAGTGCCCCGGTACCGTAATGCCCCGTGAATTTTCCTATATTTCTGTGATAATGTATGCTACGGTGGCGGGCGCCTCTCAGGATTAGTATCTGTCCAACTTCTATCTCAGCGTCAACTTGTTGTTTGGCAGGTCAGGGATACTGATACGATGTTAAGTACCTAGCGAACTGCCACACTAGATGCTGGTCACTAGGCCTGATTTCCACATCTCCATAACCTAGTAGGTGGTATGCTCCCATGTTTAATAGAAGCACTCTCGGGTATTCGGGCGCGTCAAGTACCCAGAGCTGCACCTCAACCGTGCCAAGAAATCCCAGTCTATGTCGGAATCACACTGCCCTGTGACTTCGCCTTTCAATCAGACCATGACGAGCAGTGTACTTGGAGAAGCCATACCCTAGTATCGATGTGTCTACGGCGGTTCCGTTGTCATTTATGTTCATATCTAGGATCTGGATGAGTGTGTTGCCAAGCTTCAGCCCCTATTTTTCCTCCTCCGGCGAAAGGAAGGCTGGATTAAGACCGAAAATAACCAGCTAGGTATGCATTTGATACCTGCGACTAATGAGTAGCAACATATAGAAGGCCAAGAGAGCATCCGGACCAGCTGATCGGACTGCACATTCGTCAGCGCTCTCTACCGGCCTGAAGTAGGCTTGGCGCGTGCTTATGGGTCTTCATGGTTCGCTCAAAGGCAGTTCTATCCTCCCGACTAGGGCTGATTCACGAAACCGCGCCCGTCCCGTATCAACATGTGAATGAAGGAAAGTGGTTATGAAATGACCCTAAGGAGAAGCGAAGGCGGCGGTGTTGTGAAACATAGCGGCGGGAGGCATGGGCCGGCGAATGCTAGGGGCTTTACATCATCGAGGAGCTATGGGATGAAATCTAGCACGATGTCTTGGCACACACTCAGCTACCTCTACTGAACAGTTAACCCGCCAGGGATCTCGAATCTCTCAATGGAGAGGCTTGTAGGTGGAAGAAGGGCTACCCCTTTTTCGGAACCAGAAGGCCTCTCTTACATAATTGGGCCGGAGAACGAAAGTGTAATTGAGACTTGGTATAGTCCTTTTCTGACCGCTCGTTTCATCAAGTCCATGGGAGAACTTCAGTTCCGCTATATCAACAAAAGCCGGCTGGTCCTTTAGGTGGCTGGAGCGTGGCGAGTACATCCAACAGCCCGTCGGCTACAAGATGACCCCAAGTGTCCAGAGTCCCGAAGCTTCCTAGGGCAAAGAAAGCAGGTAGTGGACGAAGAAAGCGGTATAAGTGGCTCTTTTTGGAGGAGTACCCATAGCTTTACATATGACTGGCAAATAGGAAGCCCGTAGCCACAGGCCCATTTCCTGGGAATCCCCTGGCTGTCAGGAAGTGCGTTCTCCAGTCATGCCGCACATGACGATGGAAGTACTAGCAGGCCGCATATGCTCTGCATATATAACACCAATTTACGGACCGTTAAGTGAGGTCATACACAATTTACCGGCATTGGGAGGCGGACCTCAATGCATCATCATGCTAGTTGACTACGTGTCCCAGTAGGTGGGTGGGTAGGTTCCTAGGCATTCGGCGGCGATTGGGTACCACCTCGTCAGCCTCTGTGCCACCAGTCTGTCTACAATCTCGTGACCTGGCGTGGAGAGCTCACTAAGGGATCGGACGTAAGGGCCTTACAGCTGTTATGTAGCGAAGGCGAAGATGCAGCTGTCAGTCATCTTCGGCCGCTTATCGGGGACAGACGTCGAGGAGATTCGAAGCGGTGTAATCAGACGGTAAGGGTTCCCATTACAATATCCACGCCAGACGTCCTCGTGATTTGCATACTCGCGATTTTGCGATACTAAATGGAAGCGAAGCGATAATCATGTGTCAGTCAAGAGCTCTGCGATGTCACGCCGCAGACGCCTAGCAGAACAGGGTCGTTGAGATGGGCGCCGTATCTCAACTAGGCCCTGACATTAACGACGTGGATTGACCACACAGTAGGAGTCACTTCGCCATCTTGACGGCCTCTCGTATGTCACATAAGAGATAGGGCATGGAGATGGATGCCCAAAACAACCAAATCTTGAAGTGTTTGCCACCGAGCCAGCCGGCCAGGGGAGAAGATCTCATCTAATAGCTATCCTCCGCCCTCCAAATGCAACGTTCAATGCCGCTACATTTAATTCTTTAGTGGCGCAATCATACCACATGCTGGCAAGCCCCGTGGTTCTGACCCCCTGTGGGGGAGATGGAAGTCTCTTGGTAAAGCTTTTAAGAACAAAAAGCGGGAGACACTTAGATCCCAAGTCCTCATTAGCCTAACCTCTCAACTCCACCATAGATCACAGGCGGGGGTGGGCCTGGGATGAGAAGAAGTCCTTTCCATCTTGAGGCTTTAAAGCTCTGATATCTTTCTTTCCCTACAAACTCTACCATTGAGAGCGCAGCGCCGTGAATCAGCGCATGGTCAAACCCAGATCAAATCCGGGAAATTACTGAGCACCAGATGTTGCAGGCAGGAAGTGGCTAGCTCTTGCCCTGTTGCAAACGGTAGAGATGATTCGTTGTTCTCATGGTTTGTTCCTCTATGGTCTCGTAGAACCGTCGCTAAGCCTCGCCAGCACATCGCTAAATCAACCAAAATGGTGAGGATGACCCTGCAATGGCATCATATCTGGATCTTGCATGTGCCGACTTAGGGGCAGGAATGGGCGTCCCATCTTGAGCTGGCCGTTTCGTGGTCTTGACGATCGCAAAAACTGCCAGCAAACAGGATGAACGCTGCGAGAGCCTCACGGACGATAGCCAATCACGTGGTGGCATTGGTTCCTCGAGCGGAAGCCTCATAAAAACCTCCAAAACCCGCGCAAAGATAACCAAGTAATCCGGGGCTTAAGATCTTTAGCAACCCGAAGCATGGAATCCCAATACTCGCCACTTAGGGCTCATTCCAAGTCTCATCTCAATTTCTCAGTCAAGGCAAGTGCGCGTCAGAATTTAGTCTTCTTGACGATCATCAGGCGAGGTGTACATATGGAGGAGTTAGGATAGACGGGTAACACAGCAGCCGAGTTGGTATACAGCAAGATATTTTGAGATAATTACCGCAAATGGTGAAACACACTCAGATATGCATGATGAATCTAGAATGGTGAGTTCACGCAAATGAATACTTAAGCTTCGTACAAATTCCGCCGTTGCCCCCGCCCGGGGGGCCAACCCTGTGAATGTTGGTTGGGTTGAGGACCATGGAAGCCCAACCGACCCAGTCGGTCATCCAAAGAGAGCTTGTCATCCATAAGAACCCCTGTCTTATGCCGAAGGGAAATGGGGAATCTGGAAGTGTCGGGATGAGAAACCAACCAGAGAGGTAGCTTAGCGCCTATTTCGAATGCTGCAATGTTACCGCGCGTTACCAGGGGGGAAAGGGGACGACAACGCAGTTCCTATTCGGTGACTTGGCGATTCTGGTTGCTGCATTGGGGAATGACAAGGAGTCAATTGGCCATTGAGGAGTGATTCAATATGTCGAGTACGGTCATTTGTTAGCTGTACTAGCCATTCACTGAGACGGACCATCCAAGTAAACGATCATTTAGAAACACTATTTGCTTGGAAGACGTCCAACTGACCACATGTGATTATGTGGATAACGCTCGTGATGCTGTGAATCTACCTCTTCCTCCAGAGATAAATGCAACTTGACCACATGCACTTTGGCAACTGACTCTATTCCTCACGCTACGCTATCTACTAACTACTAGACTAGTACCTCGACGACAACGCGGACTACTAGAGCATTTCTTGGCTTACGTTTCTCGTTGCTTGCAAGAAACGACACACTGAACCCCCCACATCGTCTCTCTTTCAACGCCTCACTTTACTTGGTATGTAGCATAGCATACAACGTCAATATCGTATAAGCACCCTCTCACGATCACCATGCTAATAAATTCATATTCCATTAGTTGCATAAGTTTTCACCCGTTCGTTACACCCGCATCAAAGAGGCTCGGTTTGGAACAGGCTAAGATCTCCGAGAGAAACGTTCGTATTATGTCAGGTCAGACGGTGGGCCGCTGTCGATCCAGGTAAACGGAATGGGCACTAACACGGGACTTCAAGAACAGGGAAAGAAGCGTTACCTGGAGATGCTATTTAGGACACCCTTGACTGCCCTAGAAAACTATTTTTGAGGCCCGGGCCGTTTGGTACCCTAGCTGTGGCTCTCTCCCTAGCTTACCTAAGGAGGTACCTACATGTAGGTCCGTACTGTCCAGCACGGCATGGAATACCGGGCCATTACTCACAAGCCTACAATGCCACACAACACCTGTATGAACATTGCAATTGGCGTCGTATTATTGTTGACGCAACATACCAGGTGCATGTCCCAGGCCTGGCTGGATTGATTCCTATTCTGCGGAACGGACGTCATCGTCAGCCTAGATCGCCCCTCCTCGATCCTTCTACCGCTTTACGAAGCAGAGCTCAACCCCCTCCATCGCGGGAACGAGAACTTGGCCCCTTCGCATTGGGCAGCGCCACTAATAACTGCACGTATTGAAGATCGTTTCATCGTAATCCATTGCATGCCGGCAAGTCCCTGGATCCCCAGGGAAAGGAGGGCAGATCCGCAAGTCTGGCAGCTAGCCCGAAGGGCAGAACTGGCCACCTCTTCTTATTCAACCTTTCCCCCACATCACTTCCGATCTTGTTCTGCATGACAGGCTGACGAGCATTCTGTTGCTCTGCGCCTTCTTGTTCTACTTATTAACGCGCAAGCATTAGCTGCATGAAACAATCCCCCTAGGATCATAGGCTTCCCAATCAACCTTACCAAAGCAGTTGGCCAACCAATACTGCTTCTTGCCTGACTGTGGTGATTGATATAGAGCCTCAGATCCGGGCAGTTCTCAAGCCGGTTTCATTGGGACCCGATTCGTCGAGGTTTTAAGTACGATACGCATATAGCGCCTTGTCCTGTCGGCAACCGATAGAACCAGACAAGAGACGCAACGGTCCGAACCTTGCTTCATGAGCCCTACAACGCTCAGCTACTGCGACTTCTTATTGCGGTATTGTTCGCGTGGGAGATAGATTGCAGTTTGGGTGAACATCTGAACTCGTCGGAGCGACGAGCTTGACGGCATCTCCCAACCGTACTTTACTCGCTCAGCCCAAGCCGAGACGCAAACAATAACCTTCTGTTATTGTCTTGAAACTCGGAAGCCAGTTATCATTGGGGGTCGTCTCCCGTTGCGACCCCTCCTTCTCTTCTGGCGACCAAGGCGTACATAAGGGTTCACGCATCTCGATTACAGGTTGCCAATCACGTCGGTGCTGGCAACTTGACGATCTGCGCAACCCCTCGTGGCTAATACTGGCCTAGTGGCCCAATTCCCACCTCTGGCCTTCCATCTGCCCAACCCGACCCCGACACCTCTGGCTGGGACCCCATTCAGCTACCCCACCATCTCATACACCAGGACCCTTATCGTGGGTAAATGAATTACTATTTCTATCTATCTAGAGGGGTAAGTAAGACAGTCCTGTTTGACCACCCTCGTCTATTATCGAGGCTTTTCCTAAGTGGGAAACTGCCGGTCTAGAATATCTATAATTGGTGATTACGCATTTGCTTACGAACCAACTATTCTCCTCCAGACGGCTCCTCCCTTCCTAGCTCCTTTGGTTCGGACCCGGAAGGGAAAAAAAAGCCTGGCCTTTTATTTCGCCCCCAAAACCAGAATTTTCTTCGACCGGTTGGCTGACAATTATCAAGCCAAGTTCTGACGTGGGGACGTTTTATGAATTCGCACTCGTCCCACATCCGTCATTACCCTCGGATGAAGCCTTGCTCTTTCGCTTCGGCTGGCGCACAGAAGTTTTCTTGATCGATTACAGACACGATAACAGAAATCATACTTCAATAGCGATAGCGACTTTTCTACTCAGTTAACCACAAATTACATTCCTGTACGTCAGTGCCGCCATGGCCGACACTCGACAGCGCCAGTCAGGACGCCGCTCTCCGACGCTTAACCCCGCGCGAGCGTCCCTGCCCGTAAGCCTCGGGTATAACAACTACGGCGGGGATATTCACGCCATTCCCACAGCACGATACGATGCGTCTGTCCCGCGACGTGGGGCTGACTACAGAGCACCGCAAAGCCCAACTACGACTATCACGACTTACAACGTGACTAAAGATCCTAACGGCGTTTCCAGAAGTGCCAGCGCCCGGGATTCGAGTCACCACAAACATCGACGATCTTCTACCGTTGATCCACCCCAAAGACCCATCATCGTCACCACCAACCACGCTAAGCCGCAGACTTCGTCCTCCCACGCGTCGTCTGCAACGAGGGCCAGCAGCCCACCACGAGACTCATATCGTGGGAATGACGACACATATTATGCGCAGCCCGCATCTTCGGTACATTCACGCAGCCAACATCGTCATCATAGTCACAGCCAAAGTGCCAGTTTGGACAACGACGAGTTTTACCGATTGAGGGAGCGAGTCGGAGGCGATGAGAGGCTCAGGGCCCCAGATCCGTACCGTCATCCGCGCGCTCAAACCCTCTACCCGGGCTCACCACTCACCGGTGGCGCTGCTGTGACAGCAGCATATGAAGACGAAGGCTTCGAGTATGCTACGCCTGGTGACCTGGCCAGATATGACATTGAGCATGGTCGCGCCCGCAGAAGCCGGCATGAGAGCGTTGATCGGCCCTACTACCGGCCAAGCGTCAATATTCCGAGCGGCGAGGCAGGCCGGCACGATAGCCGAAGCCGCGGACCGCCGCCAACATCTTCCGGCCTAGATCGGTACAACAGGGCGGCCGCGGCGGGCACTTACGACCGTCCTTCAGTCACAGTACCTGTCGCGGTGCCCACGCCTCCCGCGGTGCCCCCTCCTCTACCGGCGGAGCCCCCGCGCCGGCCTGCTCTGATCGAGCCCGTAAAACCCGTCCAGAGGAGCCCCTCGGTTGGAAGAGCACCGCTCCCGCGACCTATATCTCTTTATCAGGATCCTTCGCCACGCATATCACATCCGGATGATATTTATCGTTCTCGCGATGATGAGCGAATCCACAAGGATCGCCGTGACCGTGCGGAAACGTTCCGCGACGAAGGCGTTGCCTCGCGTGGTTTTGGAATCCGTACAGATCTGCTGGAACCGGCAGGCGGACGGTCAGCCGACCCCGACCGGCGCGACTATGATGATAGGCGCTTACGGCGCGAAATTCAGGATCGCGAACCGAGACGCTTCTCCGATGAAGAATTGGATCGTCCCCGCAATCGTGATGGCCGAAGGCCACTTGAGGACGCGCTCTCCCGCTCTCGCTTAGAAGAGGACAGAGATAGCAAAGACAGTGGTCGCAGTGATAAATCCCGCGAGAAGGTGGCTTCCGGACTCGGCATTGTCGCTGCTGCTATGGGACTCGCAAAGGCCGCCGAAGTGGACGATGATAGAGACGGTAAAGACTCGTCTCGCCGACGTTGGGACAGTGCCGACGGCAAGGAGCCCGTCGGCTCCCGCGCTGCTGAAAGATACACGCCTCGCGACAGCTCGGTTCCCGCCCATAGGTCTCCTCCTCAAGGGGAGCCCGTCGTTGTCGAACGACGAGAGCACAGAAGAGATCGCGCGGATTCGAAAGATAGTTCGAGCTCCAGAGAGCGCGACCGCGACCGTGGCCGGGATCGCGGGCGAGAGCCTGATCGCGAGCGTGATCATAGCCGCCCCGCTCGCGAAAGAGACACGGTCAGGGAACGAGCGAGCTCCCGAGCGAGAGATCGCGACCGTGATAAGGAGAGGGACAGAGACCGAGATAGGGAGAAGGAGCTTGAACGTGAATGGGAACGTGAGAGGGAGCGGGAGCTAGAGCGAGAACGGGAGCGTGAGCGCAATAGAAGAGATGCCGACGGCAAACTTACCGCCGGTCACGGCGGGGATCTTAGAGATGAATCGCCTCACTCGGACAGCTCCGATGCTGCTTCAAGAAGACGACGTCGAAATTCAACAGCAGCCTTCGATCCCACGGATACTCGGGAATTGATGGATTTGAAAACTCAACTAGCAGCAATGGACAGCAAGGGCGAATCGAAAGATAACGGGTCGTCCTCCAAAGAACGTACCTCGGAAGCGGACATTCTGGTGCCATCCGGCTCTGAGAAGCAATCGGAGTCTCGCGGCCGAGAAACCTCCCAGGCACCTGAGGATAAACAAGTCCGCGTGGTATCCCCTCCGAGGGAAAAGAAACCAGAGAAACCCATCAAGGGGATCCTGAAACAACCAAGAGCCCAGTTCCCTGAGGACGAAAATCCCATCAGAGAAGGAGTCGCGCCTCATAAAGATGATAAGACCAAGAAGGATGTCCCGCCCGGTGCTCGGTGGACCAAGGTCAACCGGAAAATGGTCAATCCCGAGGCCCTGACCATTGGCAAGGAGAGGTTCGAAGTCCGGGACGATTTCGTGATCGTGCTACGAGTCCTAAGCAAAGAGGAGATTCAAGCTTACGCGACTGCGACTGCGCAAATCAGAGGTAAGCAAGACGAAGCCGCTCTATCTCCAATGGTATGACCCGGAACTAACAGTACTATAGAAATGCGCAGGAGGGAAGCCAGGGACACAGACGACGATCGTGATTACGACTCTCGTGATACCGATGATCGGCGAAGGCGGCGTGATCGGGACCGGGACCGGGACTCGGAAGCTGACCGAGAACGCGAACGTGAACGACGCCGCTATCGGGAGCTGTTAGAAGAAGAACAACATCGTCCCAAGGCGATAGAGTATGACACGAATAGCGATGACCGACATCACCGACGTCGATCTCACAAAGACGGCGGGTATGATTCCGATAATAGGCGGTGAAAAGACAGGGGAAGGACGATGATCATTTCCAGTCACGATTGATGATTTAAATTCTGATTTGGGCATAGCGACGGTTTTGTGCAATGAGGATAGATTCCAGGATACCAAAAGGATTTAAACGGAGAGAAGGAGAGGAAAGATAGGATCCCGGGCGAAATTGCGTTTTCCGTGTAACCATTCCTGGGGATATCGATCAGCGCATCAGATTTTGCGAGCGTTTGTCGTGTGGCGCGGGTTGTCTTATGTCTACGTTATGTCCATCGTTTCTTCCTTCACCATATTCACATTTTTCATATGTCGTAAGATTATCATGCAATATGGCCTACCACTGCGGAGTCAGAACCGAGACAGAGTGCTGTTATGTGTCTTAACAGGAGTCTATAATGCTGTTTGTTACCTTAGGTTGTTACACCGTAAGTTAGCTAGGAGGAGGGGAGGAGGGTTCCCCCGATGACGTCGCGGCATCGTACCGGCGCGCCATCCTGTCCCTTCCCGTCTACTACACGTCCTCACTCAACCACACCCAGCCCTACGTTCCTGTTGCTCAGATCGCGAGCCTCTTCTTCTGTGCGCAGTTACGTGCCTCTACTACCACCACCACAACTTTCATCAGTGCTACGTACTTATTGCGTCATACTAATTGCGCGGACGCCCTTCCCCCCATCCTGTTCTACACACGCATAGTTAGCGTCGGGATGGTATACGTTACTTTATGTCTACGTAATTACACACCTGACGGATGGTAAGGTGTTATTTGCCCCCTACCCCACCGGGCCGCTGCCTCGGGTGCCTAGTATGTTGGTGCCTCGCCGTCCATCCGTACGTACGCACGTGCGTACGGTAGTTGACGGTATAGGCGTAGATATATACGTAAGTATACAGCTGTAGTAGGAGACAATTGACGTGATGTAGGTTCCCGTTCGCCCTTATCTGATGCTGCGCGTTGCCGTTAACTGTGTTGCCCTAGTGGGGCGTTTGCCATGTGCAATGAGGGATGGGTTGGGGTTGCGGTAGGTTTGCTTGGTGGTAAGGGCTTTTTGCGAATTTTGATGATAAAAAGGGGTCCGATGGACTGGCTATGTAGAGGACTGAGTTCGCCGGTTGGATGTGCTTCTGTCCCTTGGGGGTTTGCTTTGTGCCACGACAGGGGTTTTAGGTTTAGGTTAGGTCTCGTCAGGTATCATCATCCTCAACTTTACTGCGCCCCTATTCCTTTATGCTGCCAGTTCTAGCATGAATATAATTTCAGGCCTCGACACATCTACGCGGTCATGAGTATTACGGAATGGGCTAAAATTGCCGCGATAGGGCAGTTATAAGTTAAGACAAAAATAGGGGACGTATTCGGGGCATTCGAGGATGCCACCTGGCGACCGGCTGCCAGGCCTGGATCAAGGCCCAGCCCCGTCACCCTTGCTCTCCGCAGTAAGACGACGCGCTTTCGACGCGTCCGCAGTGACGCGATGGTGGATGGCATACGACATGATAGGATTGAGTGCCAGTCGGCTCATAGCATCTTTGTAGACTTCTAAACACCTATGACTAATGAAGCGTGATTGAAATAAAAGCAGACATCGCCAAGCCAAGATGGACGATTCGGGCGGGAATGGAGAGGATCCGCAGTGCTCCGGATCACATCGCGCGGGCTATCCTGGTCGCGCTCTGCAGGGACAGCAGATAGGAATAGAAGGCAGAAATGTACCGCGGCAAGCTGATGCGGAAGGAGACAGCACCGGTGGCCGCGGCGACGGCGGCGCTCCAGCCGGCTAGCAGCAATGGCAACAGAGGAACGTCGGCGAGCAGTGCGGGTACCACGACGGCAGGTCATCATCCATCATCACCGGCCGGCCCCCAGTCTTTCCTATCCATCTACCTAGCTTCTCCCGTCGCTTGCTTGCTGCGAATGCCGTTCGAATCCCCGTTTCCGTTCCGAAGTTAGTCCCGGGTCTGGTTCTGCTGACGAAGGGACCGTGGCGCAGGCTGCTCGGACGTCGACTACGAGGGTGGTTCCTGGGCAAACCACTATGAAGAGGTCTAAATGGACACCAACAAGATGCGCGAGGACTGCCCCGAGCTCTTCTTCGTCTGGAACTCCTGCTAGGAGCGCGACGATGCCATGGGCTGCACCCGGGGGCTCCACCAGGCGGTAATGAGTCACACCATCGATTCATAGCAAACAGTCTCGCGCGCAATGAGATTAATGTCGCCTCTGACCCCGACGATGGCTTAGAAGAGGGCGGTGATGAAGACGAGGAGCATTAACTGGAGTTGCGATCCGCTGAATGTCATAGGGCTAATTTAGATCCCGTCTCGGGAGTCAGAGGGAACCCGTGTAATTTTGGGTATTTTGTAGTAATCTGAAGCCAAGCTTACCTTACCTACATGTTACTGGGGAACACCGTACATAGTAACTAGTCGAAGTGAATTCACGGCAGCCCCCTTACAAGGGATCTCGACAATGACCCCTTTTCAAATACTACTATGAGGAAACTGCAACGTTACGAAAACGACACGGAATTTGCCAGCAGCTTGGTAGCCCGATATGCCCCTCTTGCCCTTCCAGGGTTTCAATCTCTATAGATCACTCTGTAGTCCTTTACCGTTATGGCGCCAACCTCTGCGACCCCCAGTTTCCTCTTCATATCGAAGCCCCTAAAAAGCCACGAAAGCAAGACTCCTCGCCGAGAATCTTCTTGGGGCATTGCAGTTAGAAGGTCGCTTGTTAGATTGCGTACCTCAATGATTCTGTTTAACCATGCTAGGTGTATTCGCCGATTTTGGCGAGCGTCGAATTTAGAGTGGCAGATACCGCCGTAGGTGCTGTTACGCCTTAGACAATGTCTGTTCGAGAATCCGCTTTGAGAGACCAACTCCTGGAAGCCGGGGTCACTAGAGCGAAACGGTCTCGTGGTAGTAGACTCACCTCATCTGCGGCGTACCTAATCCGTTCACGTATGATGACAATACCTTGTACAGACTCAAGGAGTCTCATTAGGATGCCCTTGGTGCAATATACTATAAGATGGTTGACATACTGAAGTCACTGTATTCGGAGATTCTTGAACAAAGTTGAAACCAGCCCTCAAGATTCCTCTTAGCACCAAGATGCTGGTACCGAGCAACTTGGTTATTATAAATGAATTAGCCTGACCCCAATACAGCATCAAAACCACGGAGAGCATAATCAAGGGAACATTATCCGATGTAACCCATAGTCAGGAATGCGAGCAGACTGCTGGTAAGAGGCTAAGATATGAAAGTTATCTTATAATTCCCTTATCTACTTGCAGCCCGATTCCCCCGAAGCCACCTAGAGTCAGAGTAGGCCTGGTATAACTGATTCTCAAGTAGTGCCCTTATAATTAGGCAACGACGTTTTCATGATATATCTGGCCATATTAGATAAAGCCATCCTTCTGTCAAGCATGGAAGCACCACGTTATGGGAGTAGTCCATGACTCTACGTCATCAGACCTTTATATTGTGTTAAGTGAAGTGGTTCGTTGTGGCAACCAGAGGTTTATATATATATATATAACAGCGTTCAGCCTGGTATTCCCTCCAAAGGATGTGACAGATATCAGTGAAATAACTTGTAATAATTACAGGCACATGGTACCTTAACTAGACCATGGCATAGAGATATAAGAGTACATGTCAATTGGCGTGCACATAACATGTAGGGGATCCTGGTCTTGGAGAGTACCGAAGATATGGGATTGTGAATGTTATAATACCGAAAAGCTCCACATATAGCAATTGATTGGCATCAACTTGATGTGAATATCGTGATGCAGTCTATATTTGAGGAGGCCGATGGCTTCCTAACAACAGTCAGCTATTTGCACATTGCCGAAAAGTTCTTCTAACGTACCTGATGCTCAACAGCCTACAAAATGCTGTCCATAAGTTCCCCAACAGTTACAAGAAATTGCGCACCATAACAGATAAAATATTATGCCCATAGAAGTGTTCGAAGACGGAGTAAACCCGGTGAGCCTATTGACGCTCTGACTTACTAATTACACTAAAACTCATTGTCATAGAGGACGTCAACGTGAAAACCATCGTTACTAGGAATACGGCCTCCGAAACTTATGCGGAGTTTCACTTTCATCAGCGTCTTTCGGAACGCCCCGGTCTGCCGGAGCCTCGCAAAGAACGATTGTAGTATGGTATAAGCGTACATCATATCACTGAGAAATTAACATCGCCTAAGACCGCCATCGTAATGGCCATAGAAATACAGGAATTTTCTTTGCCACTCGGTGTGCTTTGCCACCAACTTGCTCTGGTCACGAGAACACCTCTCGAAGGATAGATAACACGAAGCAGATCGTCTGGGGATACATGACGCGGGACCCTCACTGTGGACCTAGTTTATACATGATTATCCCGTACTCTAACAGTCCTAATACCAAGTTAAATGAGAACGAATATCTAAATTTGTTGAACTTTCGTTCTAGCACCGAAGCATCAGCATGGTTGAACCAGAATGATTGGTAATGAAGACCTAGTTGTTCTTCAACTGATAGTCACCCCACACACCGAAACCGTTCCCCTGTTCATGCCCAACCCCTGGGCTGGATGGCACCTACGTAACGCGTTTGCCCCTGCAATTAGCCCAAACGGCGCCATCCTCCCTGTCGCTCTACCCGAGACCATAATAAACGTCCTCCCGTGTGATATAGCTTTCCAGCTCCACGGTAGCGCTACGTGCGTAATACCATCCCCCCCCTGAGATGTGCAGTTGTGCAAACATTCCAGTTTCTTCGTCTGCACAAAAGATACTAATTACGTATTGGATCATACGCTGGACCATGGAGGGGCGCCTGTACTGTAGATGTATGTGCGCATTCCGCAGAGGCAAGGGGGGACGGTACTGTTAGGGCCTCATCGATGCGTATGTAGCAACGAGTCTGGGATCGTCAGATGGGGGTGGGGGGTCTCTAGATGGAGGCTTGGTAGGGAACGATAGTGGGATTCGAAAACGGCAATTTCGAAGGAATCAAGAAGCAAACATGCGGCCCATTCGAAGTCCCAATCTACGACTACGGTACACGGTACGTAAAACGCGGCAACGCCTGGGGAGGAGGCCTGCCCCGGTCTATCTTGTACGAGTACGTGCTTTCTGCAAGGTCCGATGTAACGCCTATCTATCTCATTCATCGGGCTTTGGAGCTGATTGAAACGTTCTTGGTCATGCAGGCCGACCGTAGGTCTGTTGCACTTATGGGTGGTGACCTGGACTCGAGGGCAAAAAGTTACGCGTAAGTAGCGATACTGAATCTACATAGTATCAGGAGGAAGGGGGGTATCCCTATTCGCGACGGGGACTGTAACCCTACTCTGTGACCGGGATTAGCGAAGAAAAGAGCGACCTCTGGGTATACCCGGCCAATCCGGCGCTACGTGCTTTGTACCAGCCATACGCGTCTAACGAATCACCCAGCGAGGTTGGTGAGGTATCACGTAATGCAATCGTAGGAGACTGGTGCGTCAAGTGGAACATCGATGGGGGGGAACTTGGGACTCGTCTCGCAGAAACCGGTCAAACCGGGCAATGAGACGACGATCCAAACGCGCGCATCGTATTCGCCGCGGCCGAGTGGTGTACCGGCTGCCACTCCGTAAAGAGCGAAGAGGGCTTCCATGGTATGACGCGGTCGCATTCTGTCCGGGGAAGCATGCTTGACAAGCATAGCTTGAGTGCCACATTTGCGACCCGTCCCTTGGGCAAGTGGACTGTGGCTCAATTTGCAACGGCTCAGGTGGAAACATCTCCATCTTGGAGTTTCTGCCACTCTTCCCCGCAGTTATGGTTCACTGGGACCCCTTGTTTCTACCCTTACAAGAGATGTTGTGAAGGTTACATGGAGGCAGACAATGCCGGTAAACATCATATCCATGTACGTAGTGGAGAGTCAAGGGGGTCTCTAGGAGCACCTTGTATCTGGCCCTCTGGATTTGATTGGACGATCCTTAAGTGGCATCAAACAGATGCGAGATCATTAATTTCATACAGCGACAGATGTTAAGTATGCGACCACATGGGAGCTTCCGTGGCTTGGGTCATTAGTATTGGTATACAGTTGGCGTCTAGTTTACTTCGTAATCATCAGCGTAAACGGTGAGCGCTGATGGGTTTGCTGGTCTTGACAAGCTACACCGGTTTCAGTCTATTGCGTCATACATATATACCGCTCTCAGTGAGCGAAGAGTTGGGAAAACCAACCAAGATTCGGGGAGCAACGTTGGAGCAAGATAGGAGTCTCCAATAAGTCGAAGGAAATCATAGTAACTGCACACTAGACTTCGACTGGCATATTTTCGACTATGAAGCGCAAAGCATCGACGGAATTAGATAAGTCGAGTAAATCGCGGTGACGGCAGGGCCAAATTGGAAGCGAGAACAGCATCGCACTCCCAGTGCTTCGAAGTCACGGAACTCATCTACGGGAACACCTGAAAAACCTTGAGAAACTTCGAGCTCGCTCGTCTTGCAAGGTGCGAGCCCGCGAATTGAATGTACACTCTCGCGGGTGGATTTCGCGGTAGTTCGGTTTCATATCTTGTCGGCTACAGATGTTTCACCGAAGGGACATTTTGGTTAGTCTCCTTACGATAGATCATAGCACACATCGGCGAGAGCTGACAAGCATATGTGCGATATAATATACGTCTCGGTTCAGAACGTTGATGGACCAAAGGATGATGCTAGTTCAATGTCTCGGAAAACGGCGAGGCTATAATGAGATATGGCATCGGAGACATATCTTAAACAACGGCCATGTTTTGCTGGTATTGGAATAAATGGTGCCTGGGAGTAATAGGCTGAACGGATGTCTAAGGAGCATGACCGGGGCTAGTGATAGAGAAGGTTGTACGGAATATAAGGACAAGTTTTTGATAGCTGTTTGTAGTGGTTAAACAGAAGTGATAGTATTTTTTTGGACTAGAGGAGGTTCACGTTAGAAAAGGCTTCGTTGAGTGGGTTAGGCTTGCTTCAGCGTCGCTGGTTATGACCGTGTTCCTTTTTACACTGACGGTTGGCCTGCTTGAGAGCCCTGTTATTCATCCTGCTTCGAATTGAAAAGTCCCGGTCGGATGTAAAGACGCGCCAATGTTGACAGCGACGTCGACGCAAGTAAATGATGCCTGGCAGTCAATATCCACGGGGAATGTCGTCTATGGACATTTTTTTCGTCGCAGGGCAATGTGTTTCCTCCCTCCAGATCATCCCAATGGCATTGGGCAAGTGCCGTTCACTCCTTGAAGATTGCGATCGTGGGTCGTCAAGTTGTTGATAGTAATCTCATCAACCACGCGTGCCATGGGCATGCCAGAAGACCACTACCCCGCAAGGCATGACAGGGTTTCCGGCGCCCACTTCACAAGGGTTGGCCAGGGTCACGGATTGTCCTATCGCCATAGCTAGGGAGGCCCTCCACCAACAAGGCTGGGCCAGACTGTGACATGGAGGCTGCCGGCTCACACACTGGTCTGTAAGGCTGAAATGGGGTGTCCTGGACCCCGTGCAGTTCAGGGCTCTGGTAATTGTGGGAACGACCAGGAATCGAGCCGCCATTTCGACCTCCAGGGGGACCGCAGCAAATGAGGCTCAAAATACTGTTTAGCTAGGGATTATAGAAGGAACGCCGGCTCCGACCTTCTAAACCCGCGTAACTCTTGTCATCGTTAGGCGTTCTTCTGCATTGACTTGCGGCGGGTAAAGAGCCACGGCGCGTGCCTACTTTAAGGTGTGCCAGACGCAGAGATAGAAGACATTTGGTTGAGTGGGTCTGAGCTCGTCTGTTCAGCGAGGGCATGCCCTTCGCTGGAAATTCAATGACGAGCTCCAAGATGACAAGGGGCTTCCGTAGCCCACAGGCACAAATTGCTCTGTGGTCCCCCCGGGGGGAGCGGAATGAGGCCTCGATTTCGATTTTCCACAGCGGCACATATGTCAGAATGAGGGAATAGTTGCCAAACGCTACGCTTTCGAAGGAGGTATCCTACAAGTCATGCAACCCGGATGACTGGCAGAGGAATCGCACAGCATGCAGTTTACCCATGTGAGATGTGCCTTACGCCTTTTTTGGGCCAAGGAATCCATCGTGTTTTGCGGTATCGAAGAAGTAGCTGCGGATAAGTGATTGGTTGATGCGGTTTGCGGAAGCGTGGGCCATCAGCTCATTCGTGCATACCGGACTCTGCTACTTGACGTCTACCTATTCGGACGTAGCACCGTAAATGTTTCCTTCTTCGTCCTTCGTACTTGTACATATTTTCTTTCCTCGCACCAGATGGATGCTAGCGGAACGTCCTCCGCAGGGCCGGAAGAAAAGAACAGTGGTTGATAATAGTACACCTCCAAAACTGGGTGGTTTCTGTTGGGTTTGTCTAGAGACGAAAGCGGTATCGTGTTCTAGTGCGAGAGTGACTCTCGGGGAAATCGCTTGCTGGAGAGCCGAGTTTCGCGTTTCGGCTATTGTTTCTAAGCTGTTACCCACGAGTTCTGTTGTTAACGGTAGTCTCCTGAGTCTCGATCATGCCGAGCTGATTTACTACGAGGCATTTACTTGCACTTTAGTTTCTTCTCTCGCACACCATCATTCTTTGACACATACGCAACGAGCAGGTCGAGAGCTCCATTGCGGGTATCAGAATTTCACGGTCATCCGGAGTATGACAAGGTACATAATGGGCTTACGACGGATAAGGGTTTGGGTTAATAGTATGAAGGGTGGATGGGCTAATGTGGACTAGGATGCCGTTAGGCAAGCCGCGAGTTATTAGCGCACGCCTAATATCATGCAGGTAAGCTGGCGTCCTGCTAAAGTTCCTGTAGTCTCTCTGTACGTGGAATGGTATACAGCCAAGACGAGTCACTATTAAATGGTCATTCGTGACACGAGATTAGGAGGTGGAGATTCCCCTGTTCAATCTCACGGAAGGCTGGACTTAAAGCGGATAATGACAAATAGGTTAGATCGCTAGGGAGAGGCTCTTTTCAAGGCCCGTGGACTAAAATGGTTTCTGCAGGACGTCTTTACTGCACATACTTACCATATTCCGGGATTATTGCAGTTAGTGCCGTACGTCCCCCACATGTCTAGATCCTTCTCTGCCACATTAACTAGGTACCTGAAATTCATGGATCCTTTGTACAAATTTATATGGGAAATATTGAAAACGAAATAACGGGCGATTGTACCACACTAACTAGAAAGATCCCTGGGGGTTGTACGCTGTACTGGTTGTCCTTCCTCCCATCCACCGCTCACATATCATACATAATAGCTCTAGACTGGTTCGGGGTCAATAGATTGAGTGCTAATCGCTCTCTTCGTTTCATCGAGGAGTCGGAGCATGACATGAGGGCTGACGATACGTAAAACACAGGTAACCATGATTAGGATGTCGTTGAGATAAACTTCTTTTGTGTGACGAGGGGATCCAGCCCCTTGACAGACGGGAGTTAGTATGAAAAGATGCATGGCTGGGATTCCGCGTGAATGGCAGGCAGGGAGGGCGAGGGGTTCTGCGACATTGCAACGAGAGCAGGGGAGACTGGAACCCTGCTCAGAGCCTCGCAGCCTTATCCTCTCCCATCAAGGTAGCATGGTCGGTAGAGAATTCTCCGAGTTCAAGCCAGGACTTCTTTCTGCCCTGGTCGAGGGCACGCGATCCCGTCCCTGACAAGCCTTCAACTAAACTCGGCCCCCGTTCACCTGGCCAGCCGAGTCTCGTTTGGGCCCGAAGAGATCCCCGTGACGAGATCCATCTATCGACTGAGCGTGAACGCATCCATCAACCAGGCAGCCAGGGTATAGGCCAGCTAAGAACAAGGATCTCCCCATCCATTACACAGCTGCAGACTCAGAAGAGTCGATCAACACGAATGGCCTGCCATCTTTACAGCAGGATTCGAGGCGACCGGATCGAGAGCCGGGGCTATCTTGGATCCGTACATATTGTAATAGCAGTGACCTTCGAAAGGTATCTGCAAAGCCATGGGAACATGTATACATGCATAGTACCCCTGGTTAAGCTCGAGTACTTCGAACGGTATGAGCGGGAGACATGGGCCGGGGTCTTAGAACCGCTATCACGCGTCGCTCCCTAGGTGAACCAGGGTAAGAGGGAGCAAAAGGACGCACCAACATGTGTCCATCTCCCAATTCGGCACTCACTAACTTCTAATTGCTGGGCCGGCTGGTGAAAAGGGAAAATAGCGGCCGCCCGCCAAAATAGACGGCCACACCATTGACGTTAATGGTGCGATGGCCCAGTGGTTGTCATACGAAGCAAGTCCACCTTTTCCCGTCATGCGGGTAACAGTGTAATTCCCACGGCAAGCTACAGCCAGAGAGGGAAGGTCCCAGGCACAGAGTGGGCTGCCCAAGCTGCGTGCAATTTGCCATCGCACCTCTAGAGTATTGCGTAAGCAGTCCAGCCGGACAGCTCGGGCATGCGTACTAGGTCGTTAGTATATGCAAGGTATTATCAATCCAAAATGAGCTTACAGCTACCTAAGTATCACGCCGAGCCGGAGTTGTCCGTTAGCCTTCACGCCGTCGAATATAAGCCGATGACGGCGGATCGGTCCTACTTGCTCAGTGCATATTCTATACGAGAAAGTTTTATCCGCTTATTATGTTTAATTTCTTGGCCTAGTCAGCGTCCATACGTATTGAAGAGAGAGCAGTGTGGTGCGCCATTGTTTGTTCCAATTTGACTTATAAGGCGAAGCGGCTGATTATGCCGTGATAGACACCGGCGTCTCGGATGGTATGTCAAGTGGAAACAAAAGCACCATTGACATTATGAAACAGAGAGGTTCAAGGGCGCCTGTAACGGAGGGTGGCAAACACATTAACCGAAAAACCTACGAACTACGGTTCCGGCAAAACCCACCCAATCACCTGTAGTGGCTCATCTATGGTGCGCACGTAGTAAACGTTTGTTGTTATCTAAAGTGAAGTAATGCTGTCAATGCGGCTGGACCATTCGGCGCCGTTCAGGGCCGAGGCATTATTGTAAGGACTAGACGGCTTTGTAGCCGTACGAATATCTAACCAATTCAGTCAATTCGCACTCTGTATCTAAAAAGCGCTTGGTTATCATTGTTGATGTAATAATGATACCGCTGAATCTGATAGTACCTCTTGGGTCGTTAATAAACCATATTGTTCCTACAAGGACAGGTAGCTTACATGTACAACACTAGATAACTCATACGGACGTAGTTGATAGGCATAACCATGTCGCTTGACATTCAGGTTCCGGCCCGCTGGTAGACGACACCAACTCCCCCATGAACACTACCATGTATTGCTCCAACCACACTCAGACCATCAAGCGGGCCATTGTACCATTGAGGCCCTTGTCCCCGGATGGCTCATGTGGGCAAGCCATTCATGGCTATTCGGTATGGACCTATAAGGAGGGCGCGTTAGTATTACTTAGTATAGGCGATGGAGACAGCTCTGTCTCTTGAGAGCTTGAGTCAAAAACTAGTAAATCTGGAAAGACGCGCGCTCTCAAACGCGTTGAGCCAAAACGGCAGATCATATGTATTACTTGCAGTCATAGCGACTGCAACCCTGTTAGATATATTCGCTCCTTTCCATCTCAGAACAAGCCTCAAACCGTTTCCCCAGGCCACCTTCAAGGGTGTTGTTCCAGAATTACTGTCTTGCACTTGCACATACATACGGATAGGTTTCAACACGCGCTTTCCCCAAACGTGACCAGGCCCTGTTACCTCTTCCCACCAAGCTTACAATTTCTATAGCATTTCTGTATATAAGCTCGCATACAAGTTACGTGGTAGTCAAAGCTTCGCAGGTGGGCTGTTTGCAAGGAGGGATCTTCCCTCTGGGGATTGGGTCCGCACCAACCAGGTTCTCCCCACTCACTACAACGGTCGTAAGTGCACCTCCACATTGCCATGTCGATCCCCATCTTCATCATGATCCTTTTTTGTACAATAGGCGACATTCCAAAAGAGGTAATGCGCGTCAGTTGTCTTCATGGACAAAGTTTGCTGCGATAGGGCAACGTTCCTGAAGTGTCATTGATGTGAGCTCATCCACTGGCATGCTTAGATACCTAGTGTATAACTTGGACCGGCACATCTACCCAGGTACTCGTTTGCGACGGTATGTGTAAGATTATAGTGTAAATATCGAAAAGTTCTGCTCAAACTATAGTAAAGCGTAGTTTCGGTTCATAATGAGCCACCGAACCTTTATACGTGCCGTACATCCGTAACCACATGCAGTTACCGGAGTTGGCGAAGTTAGCGAGACAAGACGATACTTTACTCAACCGCTATGATATTGTGGAAGTTGCCTCATGCGCATCCTCGGCGTCGTTTTACTCACATCGGAGATTGGGCTTATTGTTGCGATTGTGTACTTATTTCTTTTTCATACAATTGATTCGTTTCTACGGATGTCTCATCGGCCTCATGAGTAGTAATTGTCCATCGGAAAGTCATTTTAAGCTTGGAGTACACCCGATGTAACACAATGCATTTCCCCGTGCTTCAGGTTGCATGCATATACTTAATCCATTCGCTTATTAGTGTGTCAGTGATTCAGAGACCTTGTGTCAACCCGTGCCAGGCCTACGGGTATGGCTGGGGATGACGGACAGCGGCTCTGTGACGACTCTGATAGGGCTCTAGCTGCTATATACCATATGTTGTCTCAATCCCTCTCTCCCATATCTGCCTAGTTATTGGGCTCGTTCTTTTACTTGCAAATGAGAATTTGACGCAGAGTCTCGCTCTACGTTATGTTGGTTGACTTTGTAAATTGCAAGAGTATAGACTTTTCTACCGCCTGGCCATTACATCTTGCACATGCATGGTCATTTGTTTGCCAAGACTACAGCGCCGTATTGAGGCACTTTCATCTCTCGAATTGAGCCCCACAATACATTACTGAGTTGATCAATACGTATAAATGCGGACTTGACGCCACTTCATCGTCGCTGTATTAGCTTACCTAGGTGAACGAGGTGGAGGTGATGTTCTGCGTTTCCTGGTCCTAAACCCACTAGGTACGTACTGTCATTTCAGCGTTTTGCTCACTTCCAGGTGTACATACACGCTGGGTCTCATAAGATAATGATCGTGCAGGCCACGCGCCCGCCACGCGCTTTAGCCGTTTTTGGCCCAGCCCAACCTAGTGTCTCTGCAGAATCCCTGCTCGTCACTCCAATATCTTTTCGTCTCTCCAATCAGTTGAGGGTTTGCCTCCATGAATAACGACGCCTCTACCGTACGCTCGGGCCTCGCGATTCTCAGCTCACCTGGGCCTTATACAATGATACGGCGCATTCTTAAGCCCTCGAGATAATAGTTGTGCTAATATCTTGAGTCAACCGGACCACAGTTCTTAAACGCATGCACTAACTTTCGCCATCCAAATTAGGTTGCGGTAAGCATACGAAGAACTCTGCGGATAGTGTGATTAGCAGCTCGGTGACCCCCCTGCTTTCCGCCCCACATTCCCGCGAACCTCAGAGTTCGGATCCTCCAGCTCGTCTTACTGTCGACTTCGTTGGTATTAGGAAGTTCCTCTTGCACGTGCTCCCAGCATCGAATTGGTTTGGTACCCGTCCTGGCGACAGCTCATCCAATCGTCCGGTTATTACAAGTTACGCTTGGCACTACCACATAACGGGTAGGTGCTCAAACCACTGGAGGTTAATAGCATTGCACAGAGAGGCCTTTGACCCAATCGATTCTGCGCTCTCTTCCGAATGGTCATCAAGTCTGTTGTTCTCCATAGGTCCGCCCTGTGCGCGACATCTAGGCCCTCTGAGTAACAACTGGGCTGACTATCAGCCTAGTCAGCGAGTTATTCAAGTAGAGTGTTCCACCAGTATATCAGGGAATTCGTGTCCTTGCTGTTTGAAGTAGCTACCTAGGGGGACCACCCACAATCATCATGAAAAAAGTGACTCGGTATATACCCTGATGTTGCTAATTAGCCCCTTGTCCCAGGGTGTCGTGAACGTTTAACTCTGTGGTAGCATGAATACCCGGTTGCAAAAGGCTCGGTCCGCTAGCGACTAAACATTACCTTGTTTCCCGCCTTAGCCCACATAGTTGTTACCGCACCATATTTAGATACCGCTAGGATTCTCAGAGATACAATATAATCCCTTTTGAAGGTGCAGTCTATAAGAATGATTCCTTCATTCCACCTACTTGTCCGTTAGTGGCGCTGTGAACTCTTATGATGCTTATGAAAATCTGGAATTGTGTACCAAGTGACCAAGATATCGCCCATTAAGGACTTCGCTCGGTGTACTTTTTTTTTCGCTTCTTTTTTCTTTCGCCAGTCATGTATGATTTTCTCTCCTGTCATAAAATTTGACACATCTACATATCTGCACCCAGTTGCTATAGTTCCTCAAAGGTATTGCATCACCCAGTACTTGTAATGACATGTTCCCGGTGCAGGTTGATACTGCCACCCTAGTTCTCTACATCCCTACATCCGCATGTATCCGGCCAGAAGCCGAGACCCTTTTCCCATTTCTTGGTAATGATGTCTTCAAAGCAAACGGGTATATACAGGTGGCTTGCGTCAATTAACGGACATTATATCTTACAAGAAGATGCGTCCAAGTTGTGTAGAGGCAGCATATCTGATGCGTGGGTGCCTAGGACCGAATTCCAACATTCTTTACCTACCTTGATGTAAGGGTCACCGCGGCTCTGCGTCAGTAAAGTTCTTTTGCAACGACATCGAAGTCGTTGAACCTTGCAAGCCCATCAGGCACTTGCGAGAGGGAGCAAGGATTATGGCGCTTTTACACATCGACCTGCATAGAAGTACTATGTATCGGCTCGTTAACCTTTATGCAGTCCAACCTGAGTAGTCGGTTAAGAATAAGCATAGGCGCTATGCATATGCCTCCCCTGCCGGCCTGCCTCTCTGTACCTGGTATTCACTACTGGGTGATGCATTAAATCTATCACCCTGAGTACTCTCTGCGTATTGCATTCATGTAGATGGCGCATTTATACAACCCATTTCCCCTATGGGACATCGTTATCAAACAGTCATTGTACGAGCTATTGCCAGATGAGGAGCTACCGCCGTCTCGTCGGTCGTAACTTCGATACTCGTCGGCGCATTAATGATCGATTTTGGTTTTTCTTTTGCTTGCAGCTGAAAGAGGGTCGGGTTGCAACTAATTTCCCGTTATCGATACGGTTTCCTAATTTAGAAACCCTGGCCACTCCAGGTAGTAACGGGCAGAAAACCCGATTCAATGCTTGATAATTTCACTGATTTTGCCATCATGGCTGATATAATTGCGAAGCCGCAAGCAGCTGCTATTTCTACTCCGCAATAAAAAATAAATCACGCGTACCATACCCATACCTACATATATGACCATCTGCTGCGGCCAGCCTTTCGTTGTCTTTATAAAATACATACAATACGTCCAGTCCTCCAGTCAGGGTTACAGTTAAGCTTGAATAGACAGGTAAGCCACGCGACTTCTCCCTTTTGAAATCCCATCCCTCCCTTCTTCATCAATGTACGACCATGGATAGCAAGCACGATAGCCAGATTGTATATTTCGCGCCAATAATCGACAATTCCGTAAACATTGAAGGCAGACAAGGAATCCCCCTCGTGTTTGGTCACCATAAAAAACAAGCTTATGAGGCGGGTTGCCGATCAACCCTGGCTTCCCAATCGCGTGGCAATCTTTTTCAACGGCGGCCCCAATATGAGCCGCACGGAGAGAACGCGCGCTTCGCTTGAACAAAATTCCAGGATCATCGCTGTCCTATGAAGGCTCCCACGCTGACTCGCAACAAATTCTATTGTCAGGATACCGAACGTATATTGAGTACTTTAACCCTCAGTCGCGAGTCGCATTGCCCTAAATGATCAACAAAATGGCCCAATCACGACAGGCAGCTGGTCCTTACGCGAAGGAGGAGCACCAGCAGCACCATCATCATCATCCGGATTCTGTGAGTTCCATTTTTGAGTTTGTCTTCGCGAGCTTGATTGCCCCCTTCCAACCGCAACATAACTTGCGGACAGGGATGTGTCGGTATGTTTTCTCACATGGGCGAATCTTGTCCTTCTTGGAAACTACTTTCACGCCTGACAGCTGTCGGCGCGCAGCAGATTCTACACGATGCTATGCCGGTTCGCAAGTAGATTGATGGCTACTATTTACTGAGCGACGTTCTCTCAGCCGCAAGCGCGTGTCTGGTGATGATCCATGCTCCTTACCCTACCCTGCCCTGCCCTACCGCGCCAAACATCGGGGCCACCTTCTGGGATCACAGCAGCTTGCATCTGGTTTCCATCGCTTGCCAGAGAGCTAGCAGGGTTGCCACAAGCTTGAACGGAGCTGCATGCCTGAGGCTCGGACTCGACCTGGACGGGAATTGCAGGGGAGCTTGTGCGTTTCACAACCGACCGGGGTGTTCTTCCTTCGGTTCAGGGCTTATGTGGACGCCATTTTAGCGACCCCCCATGGTCCATGTTCGAAATCAAATGCCAATGCCGCAGCACACCTCTTGGTACGTTTGCCTCGAATCGTTGACTTGCGTATCTGCAGCCCTCTACCCCAAGCGGAGGTGGGGGTGTCATCAGCATCATCATATGCGCGCAACGACTCTGCAACCACTATACTGCATCACCCACTCTTATGAATCTCTCATCTGCCTCTTCTCTGCTCTTCCCACGGTCGCTCGAGTGAGATTCTGTAACTATTCAGAGACGGCTGTGGGTCAATATGCGCAAGCGCGAAACAAGCGTGGACGGGCGGGAAATTAGATGCTTCCAGCAGAGAAGAAGTCGGTGGAGCTCGAGGCTCAAAGCCGTTGGAGGTTGAACTGGCTTTGGGACAGAGAGATGAACCGAGAGAGCCTCACCAGTCCCGGATGGCTTGCACGTCTACTGGACAAATTTTGCTCCTATCGACTAGCTCCATGCAGGTCCCTGCCAACCGCTTCTGCTATCTTGTTCCTCACACCAGCAATGGTTAGGATTATGATAGAGCCTTGCAAGATCGATCCCCCGAAAGACGGTTCACGGCTGCACTCCCACCTCAGCACCAGGGCTTGGGAAAAAAAAATTTAAGCATAATGGTTGTTGATGGCTAGCGGCCGAGAGATGGAAGCTCAAGCGGGGCTGACGTCCCATCTTCCTTTCAGTCATGGTGGCTTGACCCCCTTCAGTCACCGCCGCTAGGTGCTAGACGCACGAAGCTCAGGCACGGTTTAGTGACCACCCACTTGTACACTAAATGCACACCGAAATCTAGAGATTTGCGGATCTCATCGGAAAGATGGTGGCCTTGACTGGCAGGACTGGCTTTTCCGCAGCACTATAGGGCATCCTATGCATTGAGCTATGTCTATTCGCGCCACAACACCCTCAGAACCCTGATTTTCTAGTCACGGCAAGAGAACATATCTAGCGGTAGATGGACTCTGAACGGAACATGCTTCAACACACACCACACCGCCTTGTTTCCAGAACGCTTTGCCAAAGAATTGCTCACCCCTGCTTGCTGGTTAGGCCGGACGTCGCTTACCTGATTGGGCAGCGATCTCCACATCGGCTTCCTCGAGTGCGTGCCGCTATTGGTCGTTTCATCTATACTGCAGCACCCCCCCTCCCTTGTCGCCCCTCTCACCCCCTGCTTCCATGCGCCTCTTCCACTCTATTCATCCGCGCACGCCCTCCCACCCCAAAGTCTCCAATGTCTCGTGCGTTCGTTCATCAAAGGCCGTCAAGCTTCCAGGTGCCTTTTGCCCAATACCAAACTATTACCTAAAGAAGTCCCTTATTATTCTCTGTCACAAAGCACAAACTCACGCTTGCGGAAGCTCCATAATAGAGCCCCATTTGCCTACAACGGCATCCCCCTGGCGCTCTCGTTAGTAGGTACTGTACACGTCCTGTACCTTGCTTCTTTAACCCACCTGGGCAACGGATAGATTCTCAAATACCACTGTCCCTGCCCCCCTCGTCACATCTTCCCATCCTCGCCCCGATCTTCAAATCTCTTGTCGCGTTTCTCATACTGCCCCTGTTACCCCCATATCACTCTTTTCCTGGAGTGCTCGAAGCTGTCTTGCTGTCGCGTTCCCAATAATAATCGTCTTGGGGGACGAGACCTACTTGGTAAAGCTTCCAAACTTCGGGTTCTTCTTCCGACTGCTATCCACTCCTTCATTAAAGCAGCAAGCACCTGTGGTGCCATTGCCTGGTACTACCCTTTTTTCATTATCATCTCTGGCTGGTTAGTAGGATGCAGAGGCCCCGGTCTTATATTCCAACTGCCCCCTCGCCTAAGCAAGTCTCAGCTATTAGGGACAAGCCCGAGGTTCCCTGGACCCTGACAGCGCGCTGCAAAAGAAAATAAACATATCGACGCGTCTCGCTTCTTGATTTAGCGGTTGTCCATTAGGCTTGTATTTGTGATTTCAGGACTAATGGTTGTCTCTATGCAGCATCATCCCCATCACTCGCAGGGTCCGGCGCCTTCTCAACACCTACAGCACCCTCGGCCCTCGAGTATTGTTCATCAGCAGCACCACCAGGCACCTCCGCCACAGTCGCAACATCCTTCGGCATACTCGTCTACCCATTCGATACAACCGGGATACCAAGCAGCAGGACACGCGCCTAGCGCCCAACACACGCAAGACATTCCTTACTATCATCAGAGTCCTTACAGCACTCCCGGCACCACCAGCGGATATACATCCGCAGGTAAGTACCCATGTAGTGAACTACCAATGCATCTGAATATGGAGTACTTACGGGATGCCAGACACCTCCGACATGATGGCCGCCGCCCAGATACCTCGACCGTACCCGCCCATGTCATATCATACTCCGCAGTCAAACTCTCCAGCTTCCGTCGCATCCCCCTCAGGCCATGATCAGCATCGGAGCCTCTATGGACAGCCTCCGTCACAGCTTCATCAACAATCTATGTACTATGGCGCGCAGCAGCCGCAATACTCGTCGATGCCCACGCAGGCCGCGCCTTCTCCCTACCAAGCCCACGCCCAGCAACCGCACCAATCTATGGCGTCGCAACCGAGCATGATGATGTCCCACGCAGGCGCACATAGTCACCTGTCGCAACATACGAGCCAACAAGGGCAGCCGGGGATGACGGGCAGTCCGAGGCACACCAAGATGGAACCGCAGATGCCTGGTCAGATGCAAAGAGCTGCTTCCGGTCCCCTGGGGACCCCACAGCCGCCCCAGAGTACGGGACAAATATCCACGCCCACCGGTTCGTCAACGCCAGGTATCAACAACAATGCCGCGCCGGGTCCTATCCCAGCGACCACCCCGCTAGTCGTGAGGCAGGACAACAACGGAGTTCAGTGGATTGCGTTCGAGTACTCGCGTGACAGGGTGAAGATGGAATATACCATCCGCTGCGACGTCGAGTCCGTAAACACGGACGAACTAACGAACGACTTTAAGACTGAAAACTGTGTCTACCCGCGAGCTTGCTGTCCCAAAGATCAGTACAGGGGCAATCGATTACAGTACGAGACGGAGTGTAACACGGTCGGCTGGGCATTGGCCCAGCTCAATCCTTCCCTGCGCGGAAAGCGCGGTCTAATCCAACGAGCAGTCGATAGCTGGAGGAACAGCAACCAAGACCCCCGACTGCGCAGTCGTCGTGTGCGTCGAATGGCGAAAATGAACAATCGCAAGACGGTTCAGACTTCTCACCCTCCGCACATGCCCGGCCCCACCCCAACAGGGATACCCGCGCCAGGCGCCATGGGTCCGGGGCCAGGGGCCAGCATGGGGAAGCCCGGGATGAGCAACATGGGTCCGATGCACCACCACCACGCTCACGAGGGCGGCGCTCCCGGTGGAGGAGATGAAGTCGGTATGTTTCACCAGATGTGACTGATACGTTGATATTGTCGTTGTGCGATTACATGATACCTTTGTTATTATACCTTGTGCCTGTTGGTTCGGTTGGGTTGTTTCTTGTCTATATATATAGCGGCATATACCCGCTGGCGTGTGTGGGATCAGATTTGGAAGCCGGCACTGCTCTGTATATTATCCTGTCGCCTCGGAACTCTTGTTAGTCTTGGTTTCGAGGCAATTCAGTCTGCAGACTGACAAAAGTTGCATGGCGTTGCTTCACACCTCGCTGCACCGTTGTCATCACACACTCATGTCGTTACTTACCCTGTATCACATCACCTTCGGCCAAAATGCATATACCGTTTTGTTTGAAACTTGCTGCCTATGATATTCCCTTTTTTGTCAGACCCAAGTTTGGCCACGAATCGGCATGCTAACTCGGCTATCTCTACAGGGGATGGAGAGTACATGGATGATTCTCAACACCACCACCATCAAGCCCCTGCCGGGCCGGCTTCGGGTAATTCGGCTGATGTTCGACCGGCCCATGTCTTTTCTGGCTATCCACAACAATACCCTAGTAACACGACTCACGCGCCATCTATGGCCCCGTTGAGCGGCTCCCATCACAGTGCCGTTGTCGCTAGGCGGCAAAGCTGTGAAGATGATGATAGCCCCGACGGGTTGTTTCCTGATATACCCGAAGCCAAAAAACGGAAGTTTATCCTCGTCGACGACAACAAGCGCGGTGGCCGCCTGCGAGTGCGCGTTACTCTCGAATGCGTCAATACCAAAGAGATCCCGGATTCTTTCCGGAAGTCTTCCTCGGTTTACCCTCGCAGTTTCTTTCCCCGGGAAATGCAGAGTCCGCCTCCTAGCGCGATGGGCAGCGGGTTCTTCCAAGATGACCTGAGCGACGACGATGTTGAAGTTGAAGGCGGCATCACAGGCCGGTCAAGGGGCAAAAACACGAGGGCGGATAAGGTGATGGTTAAGGTACCTATGTCGGATGGCAATGATGGAGAGGTCGCCGTTCCAAGGATGAGAAAGGGCCGGCGGGTCAAGGAGATCCGCCTCAACGACTTGGGCTACCGTTTGATATGGCTGCACAGTCGCGCCTTTGCTGGAAAGACCGTCTTCCTCCAGAGAGCTTGTAAGTTGATCAGCCTTTCCTGTATATCTACGACCCGTGACTCATATCTTACTACAGTGGACTGCTATCGAAACAAAACTCGGAGCGCCATCGAAACAGTCGGGAAAGACGTGCGAGACGTGGCGCCTCATTTCGAGACTAGAGTCGGCAAGCGCAGAATAAATGAGCGTATGGGCCGTGTCGAGAAGCGCGACGATGAAAACTAGGAGCCATCCGAATTCTTTGACTTCGAATATTTTTGACTCGCTATCTAATAAGTCGCTACCCTAATCCCTCCTTCGAGGGGCGCCAACCTTCTCCAATATGACCCGCGCTATTCTTGCCTAAAGCTCACGAGATGCCGACAACGATAGACAGGCACGAAATACATACCCGTATCCTACAAAGAGCGACATGGGCCCCGCCTGCAACAATTATCAGCAACCTCTAACCGACGCGTTGCTTTAAAGAGAAAATGGGAACGATTTGCCAGTTTTTGTTGGTCCACTTTGTACTGGTCAGCAGAAGCGCTTTATAAACAGCTAATGCCTTAACATCCTTCGGCGCATAAAAAATAATGAAAAATCCTCCAACCGGCCTCGCAACCCTAAGGGCATTTCATACTATTTGCTCTCTTCGGTCCCAACATATACACCCTAAAGCGAGTTTACACGGCTTTCGAATTAGTTTCATGCACCACCATGCCGGTCAAAAAAGGTGGCCACAAGCTGACTTGAGTCATGCTTCTTTGGGCACCGCCTCTCATCTACCTATATACTCAAATTTCTTCTCGGGTCGCCCTGTATATCGGAGTCATTCCCTCCTTTCACGGCGCTGGGGAAATGGCCAGCTGGTCCCACGGGAGATGAAAGTCTGGCGAGATACAGCGCGCACCTCATGGGGTGTCTCACCTGACAGGGTGACTAAGGCTACGCTCGCAGACGGCCGGTGGGGGACTCAACATAACGACATGGTATGTTTAGAGGGTAGTATGAGAAGTTATTTTGGGTAGATGCTTTCGGAGAAGGGACTAGTGGGAGGCCTAAGGATGTATGTATATATTATATGATTGGTAGTAAAAGAAGGGTGGGGGGCTTCTGTATGTTGGCAGGTGGGTGTTGTTTGGTTATTATACCTCGAAATTGAGACAGTGCGTTCAGCTGACATGTTGTCTACGAAAGTAACACGCATACTTCGTACATAACTGCATATATCCCCCGTCCGCTTCGCCATTGCTGTGATGTGAAGTCCTACCTAACCTTAGGTACGTCTAGAGTCTAGAGAGTCTTAACTAGGGTCCATCGTCACGATATCGTCGTGTTCGTACTACGTCGTCGGGGCAAGTTTAACATCTCGGTCAGGTATTTTCCACCAATTTCCCGTTCGGAGCTCTATGTGAATCAGTATTTCAATATAGTAATAGCGTTAGACCTGACGCTAGAGGGTACCTGGCAGGGATGTCAATATTCGGCCTCATAATCAGTTCGCGCGTCCGCTACACGAGCGGAACCGTTGCCAAGAGCGACCGTTATGTGGCAAGGTTCCAGGTCGACGAGCTCCGCAACGGCCTCATGACCCAGCCGTCAAATGGCGAAAGCTCACTACCCCAACGCAAGGTTCCCTGGCCTTTCTCTTAGGCGGCTGCAAGCGCAGAGCTAGCAAGGCCAGCGAGCCTATCAGGAACATCGCAGTAAAGATAGTGCGAACCCTCTTCTCCTGTGCGACGCCTCTGGGAACAAGTTATCGGTATCAGGTGTCCAAGTCACAGTCCCCTTGCAAAACCCTGGCAAAACTTTATCTTGCGAACAAGTTAATAAGCACGGCCCGTACTGTACTGGTAAAGCTGTGAGCTCGGCCTCAGAGGAACACTTAGGCATCACATGCTAACCACGCCTTATTATCAGAGCGGTCGGTTGCTTGGGTACCAGCCGAATTAAAGTGCGGTACCTGTCAGCACCTGTTTGGAATCGTGCCTTAGTGAAGGGGTTGTCCCTGAACTTGCAGGATTTATAACCCCCGGCGCCTTACGGGGGCAGGGGGGTTGCAGCGCCGCGCGATGTGTGCTCCGAGACTGTGCTTTAAGTTTAGGTAGGTTGTCTGAGGCACTTTATACGGCACTTGCTTGTATGTTTTATGGTATCAGGCATGTGTACGGGCCAGCCGGCAGGGGATGCGATTCATCCAATCTACGTGGAAGAGTACTGGGCTGTTTCCAGGTGAGATCCCCTCTTCGGGCTACTGTGGGTTTATAAGCGAACTTCGTACTCACTTGCAGTAATGTCCAATAGAAGGCTAAAGGTGCAGGCTGACTGGCAGACTCCCGGATGTCCCTCTCGGGGGCCGGTGCGGCGCAGCTCTGCTTACATGCATGCGTGCATGTGTGTATCCATACATATGCCTCTGTATCTGGATGCTGCATACCATACATATATCCAAAAGTGGAATTGGGGGGGTGTTCGCAGTGAGTGAGGTGTGTAGTGAGCGGCCGCGTGTCTGTATTGCGTGGCTAAGCGCAGACAAAAGGCAGACAAGAAGCGCGAGCCGGCGCGGGAGGAGGTAGGAGCCGACTGGGAGCCGGGTGGAACGTTGGTTCCGGAGCCCTGGGTCCCCTCCGTGTTGCAATATCTCGTTGTTCTACGTGTTCCTCAGCTGCCGGCAGATACGAGTGGCGGGGGTTTATTCCCTCTGGAGTATTGGTGCTGTCTCCCCATCACCGTTACACTGACTGACTGGCCCCGGTGGCACATGAGTAGGCTATATATCGCTGCCCGTCTGCCTACCGTCTACCGGTCTACGAAAGTACAATACATCATATATGTTAGGGCCTTCTAAGTGTATATAAACAAACCAGAGTCCCTCTCATAGATAGACACAGATGGGATATTCGGCGAGACTGTTGGCCCCGGATTTCTGGTACACGAGCAGCCATACGCATGTATATAAATACACACGATAGAAGGAACGAAGAACGACCGAAGAAAGTAGAGCGTGTCACGGGAGGGACGGACAAATATCTTGCGGCACATCGGACGCGGTTGCGGTTGCGGGCTGCAGTGCAAACAGGGATTTCTAGTTATCGTGGCGCGGTTACACAAGGCGGGCACTCCGGGTGACGTCGGTGGAACGGCGTCGGTCGTGCGTGCATCTCTGGTTTCAATCGCAAGAGGAGCCGTTGGCTTGGGCACTGGTGCTATCTGAAAGGGGCAGGGGAAGTGGTTAGTTGTGCCGCCCGTGTTGGGGAGACGCGTCCGGTGTGCCTGCGTCCCCATATACCAGACAACATTCCCGGACTCGACTGGTAGATGCAGACAGCTGTTGAATTATATGCCATGTGGGGACGCTGGTGTTTCACGACTGTTCTCTGGAACTATTTTGCTGTTTAGACTGGTGTTTAATACATCCATCCATCCATCCATCCCTATTTCTCGTCTCCTGATGCTAGGCGGATCTGGTAGGATAAGGTTTTTGTCAATCAGAAGGCTTGCTCATACCGGACTAGAACCCTAATGGTGCAGTACTCTAGACCCCTGATTCATAGTTGATGTATAATCCCACTACTTCATGCCATTACAATTGTTTGCGGAAATATTCCCTTCAAATCCGAGAGACGGCCAGGAGCTCTTCGGCTAGATAAGTTGATGGGTGCTCCCCTATTGGAAGAATACGTAATACCTGAGATGCTATTCGAGGATATTCGATTATCTTTTATGCAAGTCGATTAAAGAATGTAAAGTAAATTCAACTACCTTTTGTGAGCTCTGAATGCTGTGGGAATTCGTTCGCCCCTGACCCTTTTAGGTTCCTAGGTTCGGCTCAACGCCATAACACGAAGCCTTTAGGTTAAGCTGGTGCTTAGTTATTCGGCGATATGCCACAGTTAAGATAAACTCTTTCATTGACGCACAAAATGCAACGTGATATCTGGCAGTTTCGTGGCTTAACGCTCTGGTTTTCCTCTCTATCGAAAAGCTATTTTGGTTCTGTACGCAATCCACATAGTCTCTATTCAAACTACTCTGCTCTACCACTGCGGCAGTGAAAATGGCTTTCAAGGAGCCAGCACCCAAAAAGGGGGCAAGGGACCCCACGAACACCCAACACCCGGCCCTTAGCAGCGTTGCCTATCACCACAGGTACTACCTGCCTAGGCCATATGTATTATGTATCAGAAGTATCCCGACTAGCAGACCTTTTACAGCAAAAACAACAACACACCGAGAATAAATCGGGTTGCTTTTGCTCATGAAGAAGGTCGATAACCTCTCCAGACAGAAGCGCTGCACTCTTCAGTGTTGCAGGTTCCCTATTCATTCCGTTCCTCCGTCATATCGCCCGGCATGCCGTATGACGTCGAGCGCTCCTACACGATATATAGCCGCCAGATCCGCCGATACTTGCCATCTGCTGTGTATGATGGGGAGCTGAGCCCGGTCCTGGACGACACGGAAAGGGCGAAGCGAAACCTTTCGCAACTTTCGGCGGAAAGCGACGTCTCTATCCAAAAGGGCAAAATGAGCAAAGTCCACAGCTCACAGGTAGGGGGAGGATTCGAAGAGTTCCCACGGACAGAAATGTCCAAACGCTTCCACGCTGCTATTCAGGGCTTGAAGACAGAGCAAAACCCGAAGGACAACGCACTCCGTGTCCTGAACGAAGAATGGTACAAGGAATGCTCGAGATTCCCGAGCGGGACTCTCTGGGAGAACGCGCCCGCGTTGAGGCTGAGCCTATCTTACTTTAGGGGTAGGTTTGTTACATCCACATCACATCGAAACAGGCCATTGCTAGGGCCATGGCCGACGCTGTTCTATGGACGCAACGGGGAGAAAGCAGCGACTAGGCCCTATATCGACTTGCTTCTGAGCAGATCCAATGCCCCCGTGATGCAGAGAAGACATTATACGTTTCACAAAGCGACACCGAACAGGAGGGCTTCAGAGCTCGCGCTCTAAACGCATACGATACGCGGAAAGCAAGTGGCTCGAAATCGGACATACGGTGTGTTGTATCGGGCCGGCTCGAGATCTTCGAAGAGACTGTCGATCCAGGACCGTCAGAGCTGCCTGACAAAGAGACAAAGACACTGGACTTACGGCCATGTTTACTAGGACCAGCCAACAAGCGAACAAAACGAGGCTGAGAATCCGCGCCCTTCCTCGAGCTACGCGGCAAGCACAACTAAACGCTGAGTCAGAATTCTGACGGGGGCGCCTTCGGCCCCGACGATGGCCGTCTTCGAAGTGCACAGTCACGGAGTCGTCGCCCTCCGGAATGCACCGCGTCCTTGCCATGTTAGATGGGGAGGTAGGTAGTCAACGGGTAGGCTCCGGACATAATGGTAGGGTCACCCTTTAATGTGTGCGGGAGTCAGAATATGAGAATTGAATAATCCATATCCAAGCAACAACGATAATGGGTTTGTTAAAAAAAAAGGAGAGAGAGAGATAGAGAGAGAAATAGAGAGAGATAGAGAGAGAGATAGAGAGAGAGATAGAGAGAGAGATAGAGAGAGA
>QJNS01000410.1:0-41707 GCA_004154925.1 Monosporascus cannonballus
CCCCCCCCCCCCCCCCCCCCCCCCCCCCCCCCCCCCCCCCCCCCCCCCCCCCCCCCCCCCCCCCCCCCCCCCCCCCCCCCCCCCCCCCAAGGTTGGACTTAGTAAGTAGAAGTGATATAACTAAAGTAGTAGTGCAGCGAGGGTAGTGCGAGATATCTAGACCACTCAGTAGAGTAAGGTTAGTGTATGTAGTCCGCAGCCGCTACAGGAAAGGATAGGCCTAGGTATGTATACTTGCAGATGATATCACAGACCATTATCCGGGTTTAGCAGATACCTAGTAGTAGTAGTAAGGGCATGGTGGGGGCGGGATTCCTGCACTCTGGGGTAAAAATGGGAAGATGGGCAGATGGGCTCGTGCCAGTCTCCAATTCGAAGTTCGGAATCGGCCTAAAGACGCATGACCGAAAGCTGTCTTTCTATGCCGAGTACTCTGCACCGTTAATCCCCCCTATGATTCCCGGTTAAGCGCTTATTAATTGCAATAGGCAAGCTCGGCAGTGTTGACTGTTATCGAAGAATCGAAGTTCCCCGTTTTGCTGCCCAGCACCGGCGCAGTTTCCAAGGGCTGAAGCTTGTACAGTGGGGTTTGGAAAGTCGTCCGGCCTCTGCATAGACTTAGTAGAACCCTGGCAACCCAACGGACTACCCGGAACGCTTGACGGCAGTTATCTTCATAATTGCTTATCAATTTGTCCACCTCATGATATCAGTGAGAAGTAGTAACGACGTAGCAGAGTGGAATGAATGGTCGGGACGGCTATCAGACAGCCGTGCGCGTTATTGTCCGATGGTCTGGAGGAATATGCTGTGAACGGGGGGGTGTGATGCCGTAGGCGATACCGTCCGGAAGAGTCGGGAGCGGTCTGCCACTTGGAAGAAGATGGGAATTTCGATATCAACGTCTAGCCCTGGACATGTATGTATGTATATACAGGCCGGTCGGCAGTTAGCAGGTTCGCCTCGATATTGGCTTCTATCCGCGGCACAAGTGCACCGAGAGCAACAGCAAAGAGCCAGTGTCGTTGGGCAACCCCGAGATGTGAGTGGAAGAAAAAAGCTTCCGGAGCATGGGAAACGGTCACTATTTCGTTATCGCCCCAGGCTACTGCCAAGCAGAAATACCGCTACTCGGGCGGGTCCCTGACTGCTTAAAGGAGGCGATCATCTGATCTTGGCCGGGCAAGATGTAAGATGCACCACATTGCTGAGAGGGGCAGGGCAGAGGGGCACAAGCCATATGTCGTCGGATTAATCAAGGGGGTATGCACGTAAGTCACGATACGGAAGTCAACTTGCTTTCTCCACCTCCCTGCTTCTGCACAAAATTGAGTATCAATTTGCAGCAACCTTGATAGCAAATAACTGCACTAAAGGAGCTAGATGTGTCTGAAGCCAAACTAGTTAGTGTGGGCCAGTTAAATTCGCTTGGATTGTAATCACTCTACGAAGTAGAAGTAGAAGTGGCGTCGAGTAGCGGGACAATATTGGGGTGGGGTCGGCTTCGTCGGGGTATCAGCTAAACACTCACGAGAGTTACTTAGTAACGTAGTGGGCGATGCTGCATCCAATCCTATGCACCCCTTTCTATACCTACCTAACGGTATTCAGCCGAGTGCGGGATGCATTCAGGCAGCTTGATCTTCGGCCTCGTTGCCACTGCTCGCTTAGGGTCTTTCACCAACTCCAAAAAGAACGCCACTGTTCACAAGCACAGCATGAAGAACCCATGCAGGGTTCCCCGACGTAGCTCGAACAAGACCAGCAATTATATGCAGGCTAGGCGCGAGCTTATTGAATACGAGCATGGGGATTAGTGGGAGCTTACCGAAAGCCAAGTCAGCGAGCGGCCTGTTAGGTTGACGACAGAGTTCAGGGTTGGTAAGATGTGGTGGGGAATCTAATGCCGGCAGTGAAGCGATTGCTTCCATGAGGCTACGTACACGTACGTACTTCCGCTGGTTAGGTACGGCTTTGACGACTTGTGTAACGGGCAATACCCGCGGGACCTTGCTGCTACTGCCATAGGGCTACCGGTAGCTTCGAGGCGAAGTCACATGACCTCCTGGCCACGACACTAGTAGTCCAGCAGGTCACGACAACGGCTTCGATAGCTCCGCATGAGACTGTCACGCAATATTCCTAGTAGCACCAGGCGCCCGAATAAGCTCGCTTTCTCGTGATGCCAGGACAGGGTTCATCTAGGCCAAGATGGCGCATACTTAGTAGACACAACTGGTCCGCTAGTCTCCCTTCGTAGAACCCCAGCAGTAGCCATGTAGGACAATACGATTCAGGACGACGCCAGACGTTACTAACTTCTCTAGTGATGCCTAAGTATACTTAGTGGATGCTAGCCCATAGCATGTGGGGGCGTAATAATTCACGTCTTTGCATTTCGATGGTAATGACATCAATAAGAACCGTCGCCGCGCGCGCGAGAGAGAGAGATAGAGGCATAGAGCCAATAATCAACTATACCTAACGTGAGCCTACTAAATGGGAAGGGGTCGATGGATACTACAGCACCCCCTGAGCTACAGTATCCTAACCCGCCTGGCTATAGCCTTAGGGTGTGTTCGGTGTCGCGGCAGAAGAAGGGAAAAGTGACATTTTCGCCCCACCTATTTTGCTCAGGGATCCATGTTTTTTGCCCAATATACCCCCTAGCGCTTTAAAGCTGCTTACGAAAGCAACCTCTCTCGGCTATTAGCCTTTGACGTTTTTAATATTCGGTTATAGCTGTTATTATTATTTTGTCTCATCGTGATTAGGACTCCATTTTGGAGGTTGTAGCTGCGCCTGCGGCGCAGTAGTCGTAGCCACAGCTATAGCTTTTGATTAAGAAATATCTGTTAGGGGTCCAATATATCAGCTAAACTTCTTTAAGAATAATACTCACAAAAATAACAAAACTTCCAAAATAGGGCCTAATAACAAGTTATAGTTTTTTCGTTCCGTTTAATGCGTTTTATATAAATTCGCAAAAATTATTATTATTAATTTTGATAATATATATTAATTACGAAATTTTTAATATTTTAACTTATATAATTTAATAAAAAAATAAAATCTTTATTTTTTAATATAATAATTTTAATTAATACGAAATCAAAATTATTATAGTAAAAAAATGGCCTAAAATCTTAATTAATATATGTTATAACTTTTTATTCTTTTTGCGTAAATACGATAATAATATAACTTTATAAGCTAAAATAATAATATATAAGGCTTAACATTATTCGTAATAAATTTCGAAATATATTTTTTTCTTAATTAACTAAATACGGGTAATATATTCGAAGGTTTAAAATAAATATCGTAAATTTTTAAGTATTTAATTTTTCGAAACGAAACATTTTTTTATTTAATATCTTTACCGGTTTTTTGCCGATATAAACGTAATTAATCTATATATTAACGTTATATATACGGCTAATAACCTTACGGAAATCTCACGTCATCGGCTTGTTCATCTTATATTAGACGCTATATTTGGCGAATAAGGCCGTATTTTACGAAAAAATTAAATCGATATAATATATAATTTAGTTTTAGAAAAATTTAATATCTTTTTTATTATTAAAATAAGTTTTGAAAAATCCTTAATTATTTAAGGGTTTTTTAATAATTTACTTAATTATTATTTAAATCGTATTATTAATTAAGTTAATAGAAAAATAACCAGTTTTTATATTAATAATTCTTTAATTTGCTTTTATTTTAATATTTGCGAATACGAAATTTTTTAATTTAAAGATATTTAACCATATAATTGCCGGATTATATAGCCATATTATTTTTGATTTTAAATAAATATTAAATAATTAATTTCAAATTGCTATATTAAATTTTATTTTCGAATAACGATATAATTTGGTTGTTATTAACGGAATATATTTATTGTCGAAATAAAAAAATTTCCGGCTTAAATATGTTAATATCTATAATTTGTATTTTATTTTTTAAATATATTAATTTACGTATATAATAATTAATAATAATATTATAAAACAATTGCAAAATATAGCGGTTTTCGTTAAATCGGCAACTTAATTAAATATAGTTATAAAGCAAAAGTCCGGCGTTTTAATATTAATCGTTCCGAAATCGACATTGTTATTTTCTTTATACCCAGAAGTTAACGTTCGAATTAAAGATATTTAGATTTTTTAATAATTAATATATTTGAGCTACTAAGTAATTTTTCTTTAGTCCAGCTTAATAATTTGCGTTTTATTATTAAGATTATTATTTATGTTAATAACAAGGCGAAAATTATGAATATTTGTAATTATCTAATTAAGATTATGGTAAACCGAGAATACGGCTGTAATAACGAGTAAAAGCGGTAATAATATTTCGCATAACGGTATCGTATCGAAATATTATATTACGAATATAGTTTTAAATATTAAAGTTATTGTACTAAAATATGATATCGTTTTATTATACTTAGTTATAAAGCGTAGCTTGTTTTAATTAGAATTATATTATTATAAAGAAATTAATATTATTATCTTAGTTTTTTTTGTTAATCGAATTGCATTTTTATTCAACGTATAATAATTTTCGCAAATATTTAACCTTTTTAATATATCGATATTATCTCGTAATAAACCCGAAAATAATAAAAATTTGCTTAATAACTAAGATAAATAATTGTTATTAATTTTGGAAATTATCTTAATTATAATAATTAGGATTATAAAAAAAGAATATATAAGAATATCTAGATCGTTATTATTACGAAACTGTTTCGTTTTCCGTTTCGCATTATATAACTGCTATTTTTTAGATATATAATTACTTAATTTAAAAGCTTAAACTAGTTAAGAGTAAGTGCTTTTATAAAACGTTAACTTTCGTTTATAATAATATAGATTATTTCAATTTCGAATAATATCTTTTTCAACGGACGACAGATTCCAGACTTTTTCGCGAAAGTTATAAGTTTTCTATATAATATATCATAATATTTGCGGATAACAGAGTTTTAATTAGTAAAAGTTATAAACTTCTGCTAACTTTCGCATATTATTAACTTATCGCGTAATCGTTTTTTCTTTAATATGTTAATTAAACGTTTAATTTTAGCGATTAAATTAGTTGTTCGGTTATCGTCGCATAGGATCCAGCCACGAATAAAGCTTTCGAATCCTATATCCGTTCGTCGCTTTTGTCAAAATGCTAAAGTGCGTATACGTATATCCTGTTCTTTTAGGTTCGCGCGGTAAAACTAGAAAAATTCGAATTTATTGTATTTTAAGAAAAAAAATAATAACGCAATAAGGTTAGGCTGTAATTAATAAACACGCTGGGATTTAGGAATAATAAACGAGTTCTAATTAGAACTAAAATAATATTAATAATAAGCTATAATAAAAATAACAGAGTATATATATATATTTATTTATAAAACCCCGTTTTGTTATTAAGTTATTATAGATTTTTGTTTTTTTAAAAAAGTAAATATACCAAACGAAGCCGTTTTTACGCAACTATAACTTAGATCTTGCTGGCTCGTTACGGGGATTTAGGATTTGATTGGTTAATATTTAGCGTTATAAAGCGGTACTTAAACGACTTTGAAAAATTGGAGAAACGAGCCAAGAAGATTTGAGCTAGCTAAGGTAATTATTATTATCTAAATCTCAAAACGGTTTTATTAATATATTATTTTAACGCTTCGTTAAAAAGCTAAAGAAATAGCTAGGTTTAGGAATCACTGTTATAAGGTGGTAATAATTTCCTTGTTATAATGAACCCGAAGTTCCTTGTTACGCGAATTTAACGTTTTGTTATTAAATATACGGAAGGTTTTTTTGTAGTAACATAAGTAATACAATTATTAAATACGAAAGTTATATAAAAAGTTAATTATAATTTAATAATAATAAATATTATTAACTTATTTTTAAACTTTTTATATAATCTTAAAAATATTAGAATATAAAGTAGCTATAAAGAATTATTAACGTTTTTATAATCATTTTTGCAAACGTTCGTTTTAAAGATATTTTAACGAACGAAATATTAAATTTTAAACAAAGTCGGGAATTTTTTATAGACTTAGATTCGAAAAAAGCTAAATAAATATAGCTTATTCGTTTTTAACTTAAACTTTGATAATATTACGTTAAATAAGAAATATACTTGAAAAAAAATTAATATATTCGTAAAATTGCGATATATATATGTAATAAAAAATAGGTTTTATTTCGATAAAGCTATAAGAACTTTTCGCGTTAACGATAATTTTTAAAAAATAATAACACTTATAAAACTCTAATACAAAATAACTGAATTAATAGAATTTTCGTTATAGAAAAAATATAAGAACGTATTTAAGCTTTGTATAACTACAGAAAAGATAGCTTAAGTATAAAAATAACGACAAGTTAGGTTTACGATAACGTTCCAGAAGTAACCATACGTTAAAAGCGAAAATATCGTTTGAAAAAATGTTAATAAGCGAAACTTAAAGGGAAATAATTATTTTAAAACGTTAGCAAGTTTTGTAATATTTCGGATTACGATTTAACGTATTTAAAATCGAGTTATTTAAAGATTTTTCTAAATATCCTAAATATCTATAATGGAGCTGTATAAAGCCTTATCATAGAGCACCGGACAAACGCCGATACTAAGCAGCATTAGCGCAATGCCTTATATGCGAATATATATAATTATATTTTTATCTTCTTTTTTTTTAGTTAAAAAATAAATTTTTATTAACAACTGATCACAAACCGTTTAAGTGAAACCTTTTACATATTTTTTAGCTTATTATTTAGCAAAGCAGGAAACGTTCGAAATCAAATATTAGAATTTTCGAATATTCCTTAAAGGGCCTAATAAAAAGCCCTTATCGACCTAGAGTTATAGAAGGTATTTAGCGTTATGACAAAAACCTTAATAAGCTCGATAACGGCTATAAAGTAGGGCATAAGTTGTTAGCTCGAGGAAAATAAAAAAAAAAGGCAGCCCAGTTCCGTAAGCATATAAAAACGTAGCATAAGGCAAATAAAAAGTTGATATAAACGGCCAAGAAATTTAAAAACGGCTTAATTATCCAGCAAAAGTTTATTACTTAGTTGCAAATTCGGAATGTAAGAACCTTTACGAATATCGACTTTTTTTCGACTTAATAAGGATTAAAAGCGTAATTAGGCTATTTCGCAAAAATAATTCGAATAACCGAATTAATAATAAAAGCTAAACGGAAGCCGTTACCTTGGCCGGAAAAGTTCGACAGGACAAAAAAGAAGTTTCCCAGATAATACGTATTTATAACTTATAAACTTAAAATAACCGTTATTTTCGTAAAAGGAGTTCGTAAATAATTTTACGTTATATACGAAAGATTCGAAATTAATATATAACGTACGGTTATTATTTATTATATTACCGAAGGTCTAAATAATACTTATAATCTTATTAGTGTTTTTAAATATTATAAGAATAATATAATAATTAATATAAGAAAAAAGAATAACCGAATATTTTCGAAATTTAAGGTAAGCCGATAACGCGAAGTTTTTATTATTTTATCCCTTATGCGAAAAAAATGTTAATAAACGTAAAAAGGATTACTTAATTAACGAAAGCGAAATTTACGTTTTTAAAAGGAATATTAAATAAAAATTTTATTTAAATTTTAATTTTAATAAATTTCCCTAAAAGTTATAACGCATAGGTAAATAAGATAATGGAAATTGCCGAATGCTTTAAAAAAATAACGCGGCAAAAAAAAACCGAATAATTTTCTAGCAGCCCAGTTAGGCAATAATAACTAAACGGGAAATAACCCAAATAGCGACATAAATATAACGAGTACTTCGGCAGTAAGACGACAAAAATAAGAACTTTAAATTTTACTCCTAGCGCTAAAATAATACGTATAATAAATAACTTAAAAAGAACAAAACGCTCGTAAAACGAAAGACCTTTATTTACGTTATAAATGTCTTAATTATAAAGCGAACCGCTGCCCGTTTTTACTAACAAAAAACCCGTAAAAGATTAATTCGTTAAAAATATATAAGAATAAAAAATTAAAATTTAAAAACGAAAAAAGAAATTTTTTTTTTAAATATTAGCGTATTCGAGAACGAAAAACGACTTAGGCCGAAATAAAGATCGCGAAATAAAATATAGATGGCATTTTATTTATTATCAGTATATATATTAATTAAAACAATTTATGGAAATCTTTATTAATTAAAAATATAAATACTTTATCGCAATAAACGAAACGTTCGTAAAATATCTACAATTATCGCATATTTTAATAAAATTACGTAAATTAAAAAAAGTTCGAAAAAAAAACCGATAACGGTAAAAGATTTTTAAAAAGATAATATATATAGAAATAGATATCGACGGTTTTAAAACCAAGATATTTGCATATATTATTAATGGCCTTAATTATCCTCTGATTTTAAGAAAACTTTAAATAAAACGTTACGACGTTATATATATAACACAAAAGCATTTTTTAACGATAAATGCAATAAGTCGTATAAAGATTTACAAAAAAGAATTTTAATTGCCGCCTTTAAGACGGAATTTCGGAAAATAAAAAAATTAAAAGGACCAAATAAGAAGTTTAACTGTTTTCAGTTATTTTAGCCGATATTAATAAAACGTTAACGCCTAAAAAAATAAAGATTAACGAAAAGCTTTTATTTAAGTTAAGAACGTTTCGAAAGTTATTTAACAAAAAATTAAGTAACGTTTTATCTTTATTCTATTCCGAAATAAACTATATAATCCCATTACGTAAAGATAAAGTAAGAAAAAAAATACTAACATTATAAAAGCCTTTATATAGTATAATTAAAAGGGAATTGCTAGCCTTAAAGAAAACCTTAACGGAATTTTTGGATAAAAAGTATATCCGCGTAAATAGCTCGCCTATAAGGGTTCCGGTTTTATTTGTAAAAAAAACCCGGAAAAGGGCTGCGCTTTTGTTACGATTATCGAGCATTAAATGTAATAATCGAAAAAAACCGTTATTTTTTACCCTTTATTTCGGAAACCTTAAGGTTATTTTCTTATATCAAATAGTTTACGAAAATAAATATCTAAATAACGTTTTATAAAATTAGGATTAAAAAGGAAAACGAATAGAAAACGGTATTCCGAACGCGCTTTGGTTTATACGAATAGCTAGTAATACCGTTTAGCTTATATAGGGTTCCTACAACCTTTTAGCGATACGTTAACAGAGTTTTAAGGAAATACCTTAACGTTTTCTGCTTAGCGTATATGGATAATATCCTTATTTTTTTCTCCGAATCTAAAAAGAATTATATATAAAAGGTAAAAAAGGTCTTAAACTACTTAAAAGAAATGAGTTTAAATCTAGATATTTTTAAGTGCGAATTCGCCGTAAAAACAATAAAATATCTTGGATTTATTATAAGTACCGAGAAGGGGATACGAATAAACTCCGAGAAATTGCGCGCGATCAAAAAATAAAAAGTTTTTAAAACGCTTGAAATCCGAAGCTTTTTGGGGTTCGCAAATTTTTATTACGATTTCATAGCTTATTACGCAGATATATCGGTATCGCTAATAATCTTAACCCGGAAAAAAACCTTATTTTGATAAAAAAAATAAGGTTCGAACGTTTTAAAAACGTCTTTATAACGGAACCGATTTTAGCGTAATAAAATTCCCAAAAACTTATAATATTAAAAGCAAATTATTTAGGGGTAATATACGAAAATTATTTATTTTAGGTTAATAAGTTAAAAATATTACGTCCGGTTATTTATTATTTTAAGAAATTAAATCCCGTTAAAGTTAATTACGAAATTTATAATAAGGAATTTTTAATAATAATAAGTTATTTAAAAACGTAAAATATGGAATTACGTAACGTAATAACTTTATTTAAAATTATTACCGATTACAAAAATTTAAAATATTTTATAAATATTAAAAAATTAAACAAATACCAAATAAAATAATTAAAGAAATTATTCTATTTTAGCTTTTATTTCGAATTCCGTACCGGCCGTTTAAATATTAAAGCCAATATATTTTTGCGTAAGAAAAAAAATATATTTATAAAAAAATAATAGCCGAAAAACCGTAAGAAAACTTTTGTTAATAAAAAATAAATAATTATTTATATTATTTACGAAACGTTCAAAACGCGCCGAAAATGAAATAACGATTAATAATATTAAAGCTAAAAATAACGGGTTACTTTAAAAAATATAAATATTTTAATACTACGAAAATTTTTCAAACTTTTAGGACATAACGTTAAAATATAATAAAAATTACGATTATATTATTAAGGCTATTACACAAAAGAAACGTAATTTTTTTGTAGAATTAAAGTTATTAATATTAATTGCAAAATATATTTTAAACGTTAAGGGCCTTTTTTAATTTCGGGAATGCTTTTAAATCTTAAATTAAAAATTGTTTAAAACGGCCTTAATATAAAATACTTACGATTTTTATATAATAAGTTATTTAAGTAAAAAGGTTACGATAACGGTATTTTCGAAAAGTTTTTTCTGGCCGGGTATATATCGTATAATAAGGTAATTCTATAGAAATTACGATATATGCAATTATAAAAACATATAAAAAAAGTTATTAAAACTATTTCCGATTTTTAAATAATTTTATAACGAATTATCGATCGATTTTACAATTAACTTATTAGTTATTTTTAAAAATTACTTATATTTTTTTAAAATAATTATAATAAAATAATTATTTAAAGTTATAATTTTAAAAGTAATACGTACGATAAATACAAAAAATATATTAAAAATTTTATGGGTTTTTTTAAAGTTATTATAAATAATAAAGAAATTAATTAGGTAAAGAAATTCTGTATTAGATTTTGCGAAATACTAAGGATAAAATAACGTTTTTTTACTATATACCACCTAAAAACCAATAATACCACGGAAAAGGCTAATTAGAAAATATTAATTTATTTATAAAATTTCGTAGAGTATTTGTAACAAAAATAAAATAAGCTTTTTTCGGGGGCGATATTTATAATTGATAATTAAAATACGATTTTAATAAAATTAAGTTTTTTTTCTTATTTTACGAGTAGTACGTTAATTTAATTCCTTAAGTAAAAAACAGTTTGGTAACTAAAAAAGATTTACGTATAAAAGCGGAAAATTTCGTTAGGAAATTGCGAAAAGGTACGGAATTTACCTAAGTTGCGATAGCGGCGGCCCAGCAAACCTAAAAGAAAATAACAAATAAACGTTATTTTTTTGTCGAAAAATACGAAATTAACAATAAAATCTAATTATTCTTAAAAAATATTACTATTTTCTAGCCGTTTAAAAAATTAAAGTGGTTCCAAGTTAAATATTAAATAACCAAAATAATTAATTTTTACGTTATTATATTAAATATATTTAAAAAAGTTTATAACCGTTTTTATATTAATTTATTAAAGCGTACGAATCGTAACCTTTTATCGTTCCAAATTAACGCAAATATGCAGCCTTTTTTTATTATCCTTAAAGGAAATAACGAATCGGAATTTAAAATTAAAAATATTTTTAAACCCAGATTAAAAAAACAAGAAAAAGCTTTATATATTAAGTTTAGGTAAAGTAATTAGGTTACGTAAAACCAATTTAGAAACTGTTTAAAAAGTTCGCAGATACGGCGGCTTTATAATAATTCGAAAAAAAAATACGGCAATATAGCCATTAATAACGAACTCCAAATCCAACGTACTACCCGAAAACGGACGGGTAAAAGTCCAGCTTAAAAATACCGACCGGACGGCGCATAAGCGATATAGGAAATTTGAGAAAGCCGCTTAAAAATAACTTTATATAATTTATAAATAAACGTTAAAATAACGTTTTCGTTATTTATGAATAAAATATATTAAGAAAAAATTAAGAATTATAAGGATAGTATACCGGTTATAAAATTATTTAATTATTTTTAAAAATTTATAAATTTATAAATTTATTTTATAAATTATAACGTTAACGTTATACAGGAATTACGTATTTAAAGCGCGTAATTATTCGGCCTTATATTAAATTTCGGCAAAGCCGGAATTTTTTTTAACTACTTAAATTACAATTACGAAATTTTCGAAATCGTTAATAATATAATTATTAACAATTATTAATTTAGCCTATAATATAAGTTAATAAATAACGCAAAAAGGACGTAAAAATATTACAAAAAAATTTATATAGTAAAATTTGTTATTTTTATATTTAATATGTTTTTTAATACGTTAAGCGAAAAAATAGATAAAACTGGTAGCTTAATCCACATATAAATAATGCAAAAGCCAGGAATTAAAGGCGTAAATTAATTTCGAAACGAATAACGTACGAAAATTTAAAACGTAAACGTAAAGCTTTGGCACCCGTTTTTTTTTAAGTACGGATAGCCGCTAAGCTAGGATTAACAGCAAGGAAGCAATATGAAAAGTACGTAAAGAAAGTAAACTTATCAAGATTTCGATAATTATAATTAAAAATAATTTCGCAAAACGTATTAATCGTTTATTGAAATTCGGGAATATCCGTAAATTACGTAGGAATTACGTTAAAAAAACATATTAATAAAAATAAAAGAAATATTTATTTTAAAATATTTATAATTATAATTAATATAAACCTAATAACGGACCGCTTTTTTGCCTATAATAATAAGTATTTTGGAAATAACAAATAAATAATATATAAGCAAATTATATATTTCGTTAATTTAGATAAAATACGTCCGAGTTTTCGACAAAATAAGTTATATAAGTAAAATAAGGTATATTGCGAATACGAACGAGATATTCGTCCAGAATGACGCGAATATGCAGTATACGAAAAATTTTAGCGGATTTCGACTTATTAAAAAGGCCCGAAACCGTAGAAACGTCCTTTTTGCAGGGTATTTTCGCGACATTATAACGCATTAATTAATTTTTAAGCCATTGCGGAATAACGCATAAAAACGTTATTATAAGTATTAATAAAAGTTAATTTACCAAATTAAGTTATTATTATAAGAAAAAAAATTAAAATAAATAAAAACGTCAGCGCGTTTTTATATATAGGTTTGCTTAACGTATAATTAGTTTACAGTTAATCACCTAAGTTAGGCCTAATTCGAAAGTTAACAAATTCCCGAATTTCGAACGAATCAAAAGCTAGGAATTAACGCGATTACTGATCCTGCGATAAATTAACCCCTTTTGGGAAAGGTGAAGAGTAATGTGATAAGGCTGTATAGAGCCTTATTATAAAGCACCGAACAAACGCTGGTATCAAACAGCATTAACGCAGCGCCTTATATACGAACATACATAACTGTATTTTTATTTTCTCTTTTTTTCTCTTTAGCTAGAAAATAAACTCTTATTGGCAACTGATTGCAGACCGCTCAGATGAAGCCCTTTACAATATCTTAAGATTGTTACAGCGTTTTTTCGAATTTTTTCGAAAACGAAAAAAAGATAATAATAAGAATTTTTAAGTGTAATTAATTCGTTTAATATTGTTTTATAGACGTTAACAAAATCTATTAAAAAATTAAAAATATTTACGAAATTTAAGAAAATAATAAAAAATTTTAAGTAAATTCCGATAATTTTACGCCGGCTAATAAAATAAAGTTAAAAAATATCTCGGAAAAAGATTTCTTAACTGTTAGATATTACTTTAGATAAAAAATAATGTAAAAGATATAAAAGATTATTATAACGTATTAATAATTAACTTAATATAAATTAATTAAGTTATTAATATATATAAGTAAAATTATAAAAAAAGGTTTCGTATAATTCTTTTCGAAAATCTTATAACTATTACTTCGAAATACCTTATAATATTATTATTTTCGACTAAAATATTTTAAATATATTTATAATTTTAACATTTTTAACTTGTTATTTAGATTATTATTTATATATGTATTTTTATATTATTAAAATTAGTAATAATTTTTTGCTATAACTATTTTTAACTATTCTTTTTATATCAGCTTTTTTATATACGTATAATAATTAATTTATATCGTCATTATCATACGATTTCGAAAAATATTTATTTGTAAACTTAATTTATTATTCGAAAAATTTATAAATAATATATTTTCTTTATCCCGTTAAAAAAGCAATACGATAAAATAAGTAACGAATTCGAAAATATAAGTAACTTTATAATTATTTATTTTATTAGCACCTTTTTTATCGTTAGATATAGCTTTAAATTAATTCGCGAAATTATAAATCGTTATTAGCGCGTATTAAAAAATATCTAATTATTTATAACGTATTCGGCCGCGTTCGTCTTTACGATTTTTTATCGCTTTTTTAAAATATCGAATATTTGTTTCGCCGTTATTTTACAAAATTATATCATAAATTATATAGCTTTTAATAATTTCAAAGGCGTTATTTAAGGGCAATTTATTTTTTTAGATAATATCTTAGGTCTAAATACGGCGTAATTATTTCCTTTTCAGAAATATATCTTAAATTTATTAATAAATATTTGCCGTAAAATATATAAAAGCTATTTATTATAACGAACTTAAATACCATTTTATCGTTTATCGATCTTTCACAATCGATATATACGTATACAAAGGTCAAATTCCAGTTTATTATTATTAATACGTTTTATGCGAAAAAGTCTTTACGGTAACGCTATATCTTCGCCTAATTAACCGATATATAGGCGTAAATCAGCGTATCGCTAATAACTCCGATATAATCTTTAAAATAAGGCCAACAGTAATAATTTTTTCGAAATTTATTAATTACTTTTTAAAATTTTTTCGAACAGACAAAATTAATATATAATATTTAATAAACGTTAAATACTAAATACAAAATATTACTAATCGTATTAATAAAATAATTTTAAATAAAGTTAATATTACGTTAATATTTATTAAAAAAATATTTAAATATCAATTATTAACTTTTAAAAAATAAATATATTTATTCTATCTTAAAGGCGTATATTATCCCTTATTCATTACTTAAAAGCTAGAAAAATAACTTTTCTTATTCGAAAAATATTAAGAAATTCGAAATCGCTAATATTAAAAATATAGTAATTAATAATATTCTTTTCGGGGTGCTTTATTAGCGAATAACTTTCTAATAACTCGTTAAATTCGATATTACAATAACTTCGCAATTATTTTTCTTCGTTAATAGCAAATTCGAAAACTTATATAATTACTTTAGCTATCGTTAGCCAAAATTAGCATATAATAATTATAATATTTACGTTTTAAAACGGTAAAACAATTATTAAATATTAATATTCGATAATAATTTTATAATATTCGGCAATAATTTTACAATATCCGATAATAATTCTTATCAAACTAATAAATTTATAAAATCATAAAGGGCAAAATCAATATAAGTGGTTACTACTTTAATAGCTATTACGACAACTTTTCTTCGTTAGCGCTTTTTCAGCAGCTGCGATAAGCTAGCTTATCTAGACCTAATTACTAAGAGTACATCAAAAATATCTTCGCAGCCGCTGCTTATAAAATTTCACGATAATCGCTTCCTAATAGGGAAAGGCGTTATGGCTCTTAGAGTTTAATATGGGGGGAAGTGGCGAAAAGCTACAAGCTGCGCGGCCGCTGAGATCCATCGAACACACCCTTAGTTCACAACACAACCTAAGGCAACCAGGACCGGACCAAATATTAAGGCAGAAGATGCGAAACGCAAGGCTACTTTCCATATTCCGGTTTCAAAGCTATACGGCCCTTCCTCCCGCGCAGACCAAACACAACGAGATCAGCGCCCAACCCTTCATCAAAGCAATTTACTCCAGGCGGCCGCCGGCCCCGGAAGTCAGCCCACATACGCGCACGGCTCTGCCAGAGGGGAAAAGGGGCAGTAGTTAAGTCCAAGCAACCCATGCCGCAAATCGCCAGGATGTCCGCACCCCTCCCCAACCCACATACGTATCCAGCCCATCCCGCCTAGTCAGCCTAGCGATGGTAGTGAATAGTATACGAGGGCTGCGGCCAAGCGAGGATCTGCTGCTGCTGCTGCTGGACCGGGACGAGAGGGACCACCTGCTGCACGGGGACGACGGGGACGACGGCCGCGGGCGGAAGGGGTGCCTGCCATGTCGTGTACGTGACGACGGGCGTCCACACGAGCGGCTGCGGCGACTGGGGTGTGAAGACGAGCATTTTCGCGGCGGGTTGGTGAGGTTGTTGGCAGTGGCAGTGATGCTTGGCTCGGTGCTGCTGCAGCTTCTTGTCGCTCGGGCCGAGTTTGTCTCCCAGGCGGCGCATGTAGAGAGAGAGAGAGCTGGCTAGCTAGCTTGCTGGTTAGGTAGCTAAACCGGTAGCTTACGTGGAATAGAGTACCTAGGCAGGCGGCCAGCGTGTACTCGAGAAGGCCGGAGGTAGGTAGGTTCGTATTGTCGCTACCGCGGTTGTCTGTTCCTGATTGTCCTGGGAGAAGAAAGGGAAGAAAACAATGGCGCCCAGGCCAGGACGGGTGCCATGACCAATATTTTATAGGAAGCCTGCTAGTCAAGCAAACAAACTAATAGCGGTCCTATCATGTATATCAGGCCGGAGAAATGCTTGCTGCGTGAATCAACATTGTGCTATTACAACGCCTCGGCTGGGAAAGAGGATGAGATGGCAAGTGATGCATCAATAGATGCTAATGATTCCAGAATCGGTCTCAATCGACACGCAATTTTATGGTTGTCGCCGTCTTGGTAGACATTCACTAGAGGAGAACACGGGCTTCCGGTGTCCGAAGCTTGCACGCAGTGGCGGGCGCACTCGAAATTTTTGTTTCCCGCAGGATAGTCATTGTGATCAAGTGCCATTCATGATTCAGCTCAAAGAGACTAGTGACAGCACATTAGATTCATCAATTCGTTTAATGGCCTGTCACGGACTATGCCCCATCCCTATGAACTCCATGTGCCAAATACAGCCGCAAATCTGGAATGGCGTTGAATCCCCTTTTTTGGTATCATATTCCTTACTCCTCCCGGAGCTCGGCGATCTTCGCCTTGACTCTCTGCTTTCTCTCCTCGCGGGTGGACCTGGCAGTCTGGTACTTCTTGGACTCGGCCTTCCACTCCTCCTTGCTCTTCTTGGGGGCAGCGCTCTCGGGCTTCTTGAAAGGATCCGCGCGGATAGCAGCGTGGGCCTCAGTGTACAGGTCCTCCAGGCCGTCGGCCTCAAGGTCATCGTCGATGTACTGCTGGAACTGACTCTTGTATCGCTCCTCATCATCGTCGGCGAGGGTCTCCATGTACTCGGCGACGTGGCCACCGAAGATGTACTTGCGGAGAGTCTCGGAATCCAGCTCCTTGGACTCGATGTCGTAACCGGGGAATCGGTTCTCGGAGTGGGGGATGAAGATACCACCGTCAGAGGCGCCCTTCATGGCACCGAAGACGCGGGCACCGGTGGAGGTTCGGGCAAGACCCACGTCAAGAAAAGCCTTGAAAGGACGGCGCTCCTCGCCATCAACCTCGGCAGCTTCGGTCAGGGTGTACTCTCCATTGGGCTCCTCAACGCCGGTGAAGGCTTCGTCGAGACCGAGCTTCTTGAGGACACGACGGGCGAGGAGGAGACCGGTGGCATATGCGGCGGCCCAGTTGGTGAGGCCGTGCTCGATGCCGTAGGCCTTCAGCTCGTGGGCATAGGCGGCGCAGAAGACCTTGTCACCGGAGATCTCAGAGGTGACGATCTGGCAAATGATGTCCCGGTTGGTGAAGCGGACGACCATCCTGTACTTGGGGGCGTTGTACTTGTTCTTGGCCTGGGTAATCAACCGCTTGCGGGCATAGTAGTCGGTCTTTCCCTCCCTTCTGCGCTTGTACTTGGTTTGGAAGCGGCTGCGAGGAAACGTGACGTTAGCTACAAAATCAACATCAACGTGCAGATGCTGGGTGTGTGGTTTGAGACTCACCTGTAGTACGCGCTGCTCTTGACCAACTTGTGAAAAGCCTATGATAATAACCCTCGAGTCAGCAATTTGCGCTTCAGACGATCTTTCTTCCCCTCCTGGTCCGAAGCATCTTGCGGTGACTCTCTCTCTCTCTCTCTCCTACCCCCCTTCAAATTGAATTCCAAGTGCAATGGTCTGCCATTTCTGGCATTGCACTGAATGATAGGCCCTTCTTCAACTCACCATTTTGACGATTTGGCTGGATGTTAATGAGGCAGCGCTATGGTCGTGAAGGTGGTGTTGAGGAAAGTGTCAGATGTCTGATCCAGCGAAAAAAAGATCATGAACATGAATTTTGTGCGGCCCCAAAATTCGCTAACAGCCAACCCTTTCGTGCTTGGTGGGTGCTGTAAGGATGGTGGGGCACGAAGCCGTTGCGTCTTTCTAAAGTTGGGTTGGGGACGACCCGGGAGTGCAGTGCTACATACTCGGCTCCCGGTCGCGTGTGCCCCGAAATCTGCACAGACCACTTGTCGCATTCTATTTACTACCTCTTCAATAGGGTAGGTACCTACCTATGTACTTGATAGATGCCGAGGCTTATGATTTATTTATCTCGGCTTGTTAGCCCGTTAACTACACGAGAGTAGCCGACTATCAGTTAGTTAAGATGAATTAGTACAGCGTGTTTTGGTGAACGACGTTTAATGCTTTAGTCTGTTTTATTTAAGTTGTCGGAAACTTCATGAAATGAATACAAGTCTGGTACTTCCTGAGAAATTCGTGTGTGAGTCTGTCTCACCTTAAGAGAAGACGCGATGGCAGACGCCAAGGAGCCGAAGGTGTTCCTCTTCGATATAGGGGGTGTCTGCGTAAGTACAGTATCACTACCGCACATGCTGAATACTCGGCTCATATGTACGTGACCAGGTCGTCTCACCACTCCAATCCATCCTGGACTACGAGATCGCCCTAGGCATACCGCCGGGATGGATTAACTACTCCATCTCAAGGACGGCGCCGGACGGGTTCTGGCACAGGCTCGAGCGGGGCGAGATCCCGCTCGACGACGCCTTCTACGCCGGGTTCGACGGCGACCTCCACGACCCCGCGAGGTGGGAGGTGTTCTACCGGATGCAGCGGTCGAAGAACCCCCGCCTGCCGAGGGAGCCGCCTCCCGTCCCAAGGCTCGACGGTCGCTGGCTCTTCAACGACATGATGACATCGTCGAACGCGCCGGATCCCTGGATGTACCCGGCCCTGAAGAGGCTGAGGGAGAGCGGGCGGTACATCATCGCCGCCGTCAGCAACACCATCATCTTCCCGCCCGGCCACGCGCTCCATCGGCCGGACTTCTTCGACGAACCGGTCCGTAGCTTGTTCGACGTCTTCGTGTCCTCGGCACACGTGGGGTTGCGAAAGCCGGATCCGAACATGTACCAGCACACGTTGAACGAGCTGGACAAGTTTGCCAGGTCTCATGCACATTCGGACAGGGGAAAGGCTTCAGGATGGGGAGATGGGGTTCGCCCTGGGGACGTCGTGTTCTTAGACGACATTGGCGAGAATCTGAAGGCCGCAAAGAAGCTGGGTATCCGGACCATCAAGGTTCCGCTAGGAAAGGCATTCGAGGCAGTCGACCAACTTGAGGCCATTACAGGCTTAGAACTCGCAGGGGATCATCCCAGGATACCTATAAAGCCGAAGGTCAACGGAAGCAGGGCTAAATTATAGCTAGACTATCAGCCTCCGTATATGACGAGTAGTAGGTGGGCTTCACGGAAGAAGATTGGGAAGGGATTTATTATTCTCTAGATTAAAGCAATGCAATTATTACTATCCATTAACGATTACGCAGCGGTCTGGGTAAGATCCTAGCAGTCGAACCTCCAAGTCTAATCACTAGTGTCCTAAATCCCCAGCGCATCCGCCATTAAAACAACGCAGTATACTCCCAGGTGGTAGAGTAGGCGGATATAGACCAGTTGCTGTATATGCAAATCAGTATAGATATGCAGAGGTGCCCGGCTAGCGCTTAATTGGTCTGCTGGCCACAAACTCGACGTCGGAATCGTCAGCGACGTACTCGACCTTAACCTCGATGGTCTCGATGGGCTCCTGCTCGACGTCCTCCTGCTTGACCTTGGGCTGGTCCAACATTTCCTGTTCCTGGTCGGCCTCGCTTCCGGCAACAGCCTCATTGTCATTGGCCTGGCTGCCGGCCGCATTATCAACACCAGTAGGCAGCTCCTCCGGGTCCTCTGGCTCGTCTTCATCCTCGCCCGACGCCCCCTCGCCTTCCACAGCTTCGTCACTTGCATCTTCTTCCTCATCACTACCGGCCTCCTCGCCGATGGCGGGAATATCCCAAATACCAATGTCTTCTCCGTCGTCCGGGTCGGCATTTTCAGCTTTCTCTCGTGGGGCCGGGGTAAGACTGTTACACATGGCTTTTCGGTCAAGCGCATTCTCGATGTCAGTGCACGAGGCGTTGATGCTAACGTCCCCCGGCAGATTCTCCCTCAGTCCCTTCTTCCCGGCGCCCTCGAGCTGATCACGAATCTCATCGACGTCTTGATCCGTCTGAACCACCTTTTCCAATTGCTGTTGCAACGCAACTCGCTGCTTCTCGTGCACAAGAGAGATGTCGATCTGCGGTAGAGGGAGCATCTGGATGGGACCCGTACCCAATCTTACACGGAGCATTAGCTCCATGGCCCTCTCGAGCACCGCCGAGGTCTTCAGGCCTTTGGCTGTCCAGATTCGCTTAACCTTATTGCCTTCAGGAGATCCATAGGAGAGTGTGCGCCGCAACATGTTTTTTTCATGGCTGAAATAGCTTTTGGCGGACTTGCGAAGGCTCTTATACTCGCCGTAGTACTCATTGCGGGTCTTTAGCGAGAGAAAATCTGCCTCATCATCGTCGCTATGCTGGTCTGGATTCTTCCGGAACCAACCGGCGTTGCCATTTTCGCGCCTAGTCTTGGCGTTTCGCGCATGCTTTGACAAAGCCCGAGCATTGTTGAGCTTTTGGCGTTTACTGCTAGGCCCCTCTTCTTGTGTGTTCAATCTATCATTCTCATCATTCGATTCCTGATTAGGATTTTCCACTGGGTCGACCAGGTTTTCCGATATGTAGTCATCTGAAAGCAGATTCTTTTCCGCGATCAACTTCAGGGCTTCAGGCCGCTTCCATGCCTCGTCCACCTCATGTTGGAAGAGGTTCAGTATCTGGACCAAAATATCATTCATAGGGCCCTGGGCGCGGGTTCCAAGCTCAGGGAGGAGCTTCTCAACTTGTCTACACTCGCGAAATGAGTGGTAAGAGTTGGCAAACTTGAGCCTGAACACTTTTACGTCGGATTTCTGGCCAACCTAGTCGGAAACAGTTAGTCGCTCTCGGTATAACGAGATAGGACATGGATGAGCTTACCCTAATAACACGATGGATAGCCTGCCACTGTACCGCTAAGCTAGAGGCTTGGCTGGTTACTAGAACACGAGAGCAGTTCTGGTGAAGATTTGATCCTGCAGAACCCACGGTATACATTTGGATGAGGATCTGGCATGAACCCTCTCTATCGTCGTTGAAGCTCGCAATGAGGTCCTTGCGATCTTCTTGCGATAACTCTGCATGGAAAGTCCTGCAATTAAAACCGAGAAACTGCAGAACGAGCTCATAGTAATACGCAAGGATGGGGCTAGCTTCAGTGATCAGAAGCTTGTTGATCTTCTCCTCCGGTGCTCTGTCAAGGAGGTTGTTCCGAATGTCATGAAGAATGTATCGCAGGATTGGCGAGCTTCGTACGGCAAGTTTCAGATAGTCCAAAGCGGTACGGGGTTCGGGATCATCTTCTTGAAGCATGAACTGGGCCAAGCGCCGGAAGTTGACCCTACTCCGGCGCATGATAGCTATATGCTTTGCCATTGTGCCGAAATCATTCTGGGACAATAGTAGATCGAGCCGGTATACATCTATGGAAGCTGCTGCGATCAAGAGCTGTCGATTAATACTGGTAAGGGACTTGATCTTCTTCTCCGCCTCTGACCGTTTCGGTGTAGGCCAGTTGCTGAGCACCTTAACGTAGTCCGTTAATAGGCTGACATGAACAAATTGGTACTTTGCAGCCAAATCAGGGTCGGGCCATATATCAACGGTGAAGTGCTCCACCTTGGGGAACAGACCTTCGAGAGAGACGGGTTCGGTCTTCTCCCAATCGTGATAGATAACCGAACTTGGAGATCGTTTCAAGAGTGCCAGGGACTCGAAATATTTCAAGAACTCACGAACATGCTGAATATCATGGGTCCTAGTACCCCTCTCTTTGTAGAGCAGCTTGGCCAACAGGCCAGGTCGCCCAGCCACGAGCTGGAAGTGGTCCCAACTGTCACGATTGTCCAGGCACTTCAAGTCATGCAGTCGAGTGTATTTCTCCTTCATCTGCTTCCAATCGCCAGGGTACTGTTGTGCGAGAAACTCGGAGGGAGCTTTCCACAGTAACCGAGCTAGTGCCATGAGGTTGGTCAGTGAGTTGATGCAAGGAGTTGCCATCACGAGCAGGGTAAATTGTCGCTCCAGCATGGCAACCGACTTCCAATTGCGCGTGGCATCGTTTTTGACCTTTTGGCTCTCGTCGACTACTATTATAGAAAAGCCCCAGCCACGCTCTGCGAACTTTGAGTAATAGGCAGCTTGGCCCGCCTCGTCTTTGCGCTCCTCTATAGTCCTGCTACTGAATGTATCAATAGACATGACGATGACAGCTCTAGAAGATCTGGTCACGTTCTTCCACACGTAACTAATGTCCGGCGGCCAAGTGTCCGCCCCGAATTCGTTGCCGGTTAAGAAGCGGACCCTCCCAGATACGTAGTCTTTGATTCGGAGGCCATTTCCACTCGTGATGATCTGTGATATGGCCTCAGGATCAGTGTGTCGGCATATCTCCTCAACCCATTGGGATGCGACAGTAGCGTTCGGGGCTAGGATGGCCATAGGTCGATGCTTCGGCCTGGTCCCTTTCCCCCCACGGACAAGGTTAAGCTTGTGTCTCGCCAGAAGTTCGAGGCAAGCTACGACTGTAAGTGTTTTTCCTAGTCCCATGCTGTCCGCCAGGATACCACCAGCGTATCTAGGAGCTCGAAGTCTTCTTCTATTTTCCTTGTCACGTTTGCTCTCCTTGACTGTTACGAGGTCGCCATCCTCCTCAGGGTCCGGCACCTTGAGCTTTGGGAGCTCTCCGAGGAATCTCGAGAGAATCCAGACGATAGCTGTAACATGGTTATCGAGAAAGCCGCTCTTCCTTCCCTCTTGACCGTCGACCTGAGGAAAGTGCGGAGATCTCCACGTGGTTACCTCTGCATGGCCATATTTGCCGGATTTCTCCATTCTCAAGTACTTGACGCATGCGTCGATAGGAGGGCCAAGGCTGTTGGGTGAAGCAGCCACTAGGGACTGGGCAGCGGCACTGATGGTATGGCCAACCTCGCATTTGCTATCACTGGCGTTGGGGTCCTAAGAAGTAATCAGCTTATGTACGCAGGTTAATTATAGGAGGGCTCGATAATCAAACCACCCCCGGATCATTGCTTGGATATCAGGCAAAGTGATTCGATCATTCAAAGCATTCCGATATGTCAATTCTCCTGTGCTGATCTGTGGGGTGTAACCAACCTCAGCATCAATATCCCGTTGGCCCTCAGCCCTAATGGCTTGAAGAATTTTGTTGGCGCCTTCGGTAGCGTTAGGTTCGGATGCCACCGATGTTGATTCCATAAGGTTCCCTAAGACCTGGTATCTCCCTGGCAAGTACTCGCGTAGGGCCTCCTCGATAGCCCAGCGGGCGTAGTTTTCCTGGTCCCTCAAGCGATTGGGGCGCATCGGGTGTCCACTATAAAAGCGAGTTATCTCTTCAGATTCACGGAAGAAACCATAGGGGTCCCACGGGCCTTCCTGGATAGGACCTTTGGGTGGTGTCTTAGGGTTGAGCTCAGTTGTAACTAGCTTCTGCCAGAATTTGGTGCGACCGGCCTTGGGGCGCAGTTGTTTCTTTTTCTGTTGCTGTAAATCGCTAGCCGTAGGGACGGGAGTGGCAGTCGCTTGCAGCCCTGAAGAAGTGGTACCAGCCGGAGTAGGAGTAGGAACGGGAACAGCTCCTGCAGATTCCTGCTGCGGTTCACCAGAAGACGGTCCAGTCACTCCCTAAGCGTCTGGGCTAGACTCTGTCTGAGCCATGGTTTGCCTTTGAAGAATGAATAGAAAAGCGCTGGAAGGATGGTATCGGGAAGTAGGTTGATTAACAGAAAGATACTTAGTCCGAAAAATCGAGTATCACGACTTCCAAAGGTGCAAAACCGGAATATCCTAGCCGTCAGTGTAGTTAGTGAGGACGATTTCTTGTAAGGTAGATTTATAGCAGAAGGAAGGATATTACCTTGAGTTCAGTATTAGTCCAAATGATAAGAGCAGTCCTGACCGAAGTGAGGGTGCATGGGTTAGACAAAGGAGCCACTGCCTCAGAAGGATAAAGAGAGTTGCTGGGCGTGAAGAGGTGTTGACAAGATAGCCTGCGAGTGTCTTTGGAGCACGTCGAATGGCTCCAACGGCATACGAGGAGGTAGATGCTTCGCGCTTAGGTGTTTTCAGGTGAATTTCAAACCAGATCGCAATACTCATATGTGGATGTCGCAATGTCGATGCCACCCACCCGGGCACTTGAAGAAAGTGTGCTGGTTCTATGATGGAAGCGGCAGCAACTCCTAATGCATGTACCGATATTATAGAACGCTCGTTGCCCAGTAACAAAAGTGATGTCGGATCGCTAGAAAAGAAGCCCCCGCTAGGCCTGAATCTGGGGAGTTGAAATAGCTGGGGGTTGTGTCTTTGGGACGTTGTGGGGAGGTAGGTGATGGAGGATATAGGTTGGGTGAAGGGTTTGCAAGAAGGGGCACCGGAATGGCGTTCGATTCACTCAGCTTGGAGGGAAAATAATTAGGTTGAGAGGGTATGCAGAAATGAACGCGGTTGATATTCTAATGGGGGGGACCGGGTACGGTGCATAACCTCGCGCACGTGTTGTAGTCAGTAACGCGTCTAGCTTTTTTGCATGGCAAGAGAGAAAAGGGGAAATGGAGGATTTGCGTAAGTGATCCCTACCACTCTAATGTTCTGTTGACCGATACTGACAGGGGAAAGCTCGATAAACATTGTGACGAACTCAATATACATATTATAGGAAGGAACGCTTTTGGACGATGAAGTGGAGAGACTTTGGAAACTGTGTCTATCCAATGCATACTCTAGCTAAGTAGTTATTCCTTTAGGTGAGCGACCGGAGAGCCTGCCCCGGTTTGGATACATCAAGGATACGGAGTTGCCTGCCACTCAAATCTTGAACCTGAACCCGTGCTGTGCTGCTTCGCCGGGCAAAGCGTTGACAGCGCCCTCCACATAGATACCCTGATCGAGCTTCTTGTTTAGCCTCACCAGCATGAACCTCAATACGGTGGCGGCAACGATCGCCATGAAGGAGGTGCAGCAATTGACCGACATGGCGATGACGTAGTTGGGAGCCATCCAGTCAAGATACATGTAGCTAGCGTAGACTGCAATATCCGGGTAAGCAGATGTTATAGCACAGCGTCTTTGGATAAGCCAAACTCCTGGGTAGAGCCTCTGAGGGTAGAGGCGTGGAGCGGTCTTTATCCCGAGCTAGAAGTAAATGGGGTATTCTGAAAGACGACTTACTACTCGATGCGTTACCAACAGCATTAATAAATGCCAAAGCGGCTGCTCTCTTGGCCGGAGGGCGCTACGTGCCGTTAGAAATTACTCTGTTGGATAGCTTGGAGAGCAACCGGGGATTATAAGGCATGTTTCAGGGGCTACCTACCGGGAGACTGTTACTAATCCAAGCAAGTCCAACCACGTACCCTGTATATACGCCGGGGACCTGCAGGCGAAGTTAGATGCAGTTCTGTAGAGCATGGGAAAAGAGGGGAACTAATAGATGACAGGGCAGCATGTACTATAGTGAAACGACTACTCACCATAAGCATCATGGCTATATAGCGTGCGGCAAAAGTGGTTGATGGCACCGTTGCTGCTATGATGAATGCAGCAACCGCAACCCACAGCGGAAGGGTGACATGCCAGTAGCGTTCTCCTGACCTATCCGCGTGCCAGGCATTGACCGCAGTGGTAATGACGCAGAGGACGTACGGCGGAGTTGTATGTGATCCAAGTCAGCTATGTGTCTAGATATGTGCTTTGGCGCTTTCCTAACTAGAAGCAGCGACTGGACGTCGTTGTATCCTAAAGTTTTGACAACGGCGGGGAAGAAGTTGGTAACAGAACCACTAGCAACGATACCGAATATCATGACCAACTAGATATAGTCGTAAGCATACGTAGAATGGTAATGAGTACCCGAAGCGATGCACGGGCTAGCAGGCAACTCACTAAGACATAGGTCTTGATGTCTGCAAATGCCATCTTCGCGCCCTGCCAGAAAGTCTGATCCGAACTTGAGATCCAATCATCCTGGCCAACGTCCTCTTCTAAGCGCCAAACTGCCAATGCTATTTCGTCTTCGCTAAGCCATGACGTAGTCCGGGGGAAGTTCGGGAGTACCCAATAAGCAGCAAATGCGATTGCAATTGTGATGACTCCCTCGATGATGAAGAGCCTCGGCCAAGTTAGATCAGCGCTTGGCCAAAAATACCGAGAGGACTTCTTACCATTGCCACGCACCATAGCCCCTAGCTCCATCCATATTACCAGTGATGCCGGCCGATATGAGACCGGAAAACGCCCCTGAGATCAGGGCCCCTGAATACAGCATCGCGGTTCGAAGTCCCAGTTCACTTCTGGTATACCAGCAGCTCAGGTAATACAGACACCCTGGGAAATAGGCCGCTTCAACCTGCAGTGCAGAGGTTATTAGATCGTCGGTCAGTGGGTAGCAGTGAACACAGAGACGGCAAATAAAGGGGGTCCGGGACATCTGGATACTCACAAAACCCAAAAAGAACCGAATAGCAAGCAGTCCACCAAAGTTCGTCACTGCTGCTGTTGCCGCTGAGATGACACCCCAGATGATCATCTACCGTCACAGCGTTAGCATACACAGGACTCAAAACACGACTATAACAACCTTGCAAAGTATCAGTGTATCACGGTGGCTCTACTTACACATGTTGGTAAATATATTGCAGGCTTTCCAATCTTATTCAAGAATAGATTCGACGGTATCTGCATAAGGAGGTACCTATAGTCCCGTGATTCTCAGCAAGCCATCTCGAACGCATATAGCAGCGTAGGCTTACCCGACGAATAGAATGCTCACAGCCGTCTAGGATTCCGGGTTAGAACAAGCCAAGCCTCGTGCGGACCCGTCAGATTTCATACCTGGAACTCGCCAGAATCAGCATGCAGATTCAGGTCTTCAGGCAGGCCTGCCAGTTTCGCAGCTGCAATATTGTTCCTTTTGTCTGTCAAAACCGCTCCTCACGCTAGGAAGAAAAGGGCTTGACGGACCGGTCGATATAGTTCAAGATATACATGAGGATGACCATGGGCATCAATCGTAAGTCAATCTTCCTTACTAGTCTTCTTTCCGAAGACCTACGCTCTTCTGGGGACAAGTTCGCTATGAAAGTGGGCGGTTGCAGCCCCCGGGATCGAGCGTCGTCCAACTTAGCGACACCTGACACATGGTCGGCCCGCCCAGACTTGAGATTCTGAGCTCGGTCTTCGTTTGAAGAGGTATGCTCAATGTCGAGCTTATTGTCAGGCGTGTCGGCCATTTCTGCGGAAAGGTCGCGAGGTCAAGAGACTGGATCAAAACGTTCCGCCAACACCCTAAAGCCAAACTTCCTACGAGGCGAGCGGAGGAGGACGATATGGTATATGATCTTTGCAGGAGGAGGGGGTCACAAGATCACAGGACGAGCGGAAACAGTGGGCGCATCGGATCTTATGTATGCCTGTACCGTGGCCGATCAAGCCCGACTGCTTCTCAAATAGTATCAGTCCTACCTAAACAGCCCTTGTGCTGAATATCGAACGGATATTTAATATCCCTGTCAGGTAACTTCTAGCAGCAGCTTAATCCCTCTCTTCAACCGAATTCTGATTCAGTTTTCGGGATATAAAGCTCGAAGAGGTTAAACTTGGTGGGGAACAAAGAATACATAGCTGTCATATATATTAAACTTACCCTAACACGTAGTACAGCCATGGTGCTGAAGAGACGATCCCCACCTTGTCAAGATAACGGCCTAACGTTAGCAATTATCATATCCAAGTCAGGAGGGCGGACGATGTGCGATGTCACCTCGCTAAATGGTAGTCGAACGGTGAGGGCAAAGGCACCGACTCGTCCTGAAGGATCATTGGCAGGCAGTTGAAAGCACCAAGCAATGACTACGAGCTAAAGCTAGGCCATCCTTTTCCCCGAAGCCCTGTTCGTCATTCGGACCCATTCCTCAATTCTCGGCATAGCAATATGGGAGGAGCCGATGCGGAGAAGTGGGGTTCGACGGCAACCGCAAAAGCTTCTCCATCTTTTCATTGGAGAAGTATGCAAAGTAACTCGAGGGTCATGGGCTTGGCAAGGTGTCACTTGTCTACATAGGGAGCCATGGACCTCAGGGGGAATTTTCTTTTGCTCATTAGATACCGGTTCCAGCGATCTTCGTCGCGACTGCAAAGGGCCTGCCTTATTATCGGACCCCTATAGATCACCACACAATTATTATTGGGCTCGCCCGAGTGTTTGGGTGAACAGCCTTCTCGAACTCCGAACCATATCCCCAGTCAGGGATCCGTCCATATCAAGAAATAAGCACGAGAAAGGATACAATGCACCTCCAAACCCGGGGCCCCGCCATTCGTCTCCTCACCTAGCGATCTCGGTGATAAGAGCGTCCGCCTTCAAGATCTCCGTTTTCTGACGGCTTCCCCCCGCTTTACCCGACTCCTCCTTCTTAACTTTAGATTTCCAAGGCAGGGCCGGCAGACCTCGAAAACCGTGCAAAAACCGCCCTACGCCCCGTTGTCGCATCCTGACGCATATAACAACACAAATCCCCAGAGCGATACTAGCCAGCATACCGACTACGACACCAGCGATCCATCCTCGTGGCCCTACAAATCTTCCACCAACGCCCGTAGATGCTCCACCACGCCTGCGCGGAATCAGGATGTGGTCCATTACTTGGTTGTTGCTGCGTTCTGAAGCACCATCAGTGATGGTTTATATAGTAGCCTGCCAGGAGCTGGGCTTACCATGTGTAGGTTGATAGAACCTCCGATAATCCCAAGGGCTGTGCTTTCTCCACTGGGGCTTAACCTTTCAGTGGAACTAGAAAATAAACCGTTTGAAAAGAACCTGCAAACGGTGATTTCTTATGGATAGGTAGGAGTATGAGCGGATAGCTGCTGGGCAATGGGCAGCGCGAATATGGAATACGCCCGATCATAGCTGTGTTTTTGTGCTTCTGCTATGGCACTGCATCGAGGCCGGTAAGTAAGCAAATGAACTCGGCAAACGTCGTGCTAATTATCGCATCACTGTGCAAAACCCGAATGAACCAATTGTGTCACATTTGGGGTTGCGCAGCATAGATCCTTCGCGGGATGATCTCATATCGGCGGTAGATGAGAATGCTCCAGGATTCTGTATGCAATAATCGTTTACTCAACCAAAAAGCAAGAGTTATCATTCCTAATAGGTAAATCCCAGGGGGCATGTTTATGACATGATTTTCCGACTGTAATTTGATCCAAGATGATGGCAGGCTATTAATCTGAGCAGGTAGACCCGGACGAAAGCCTAACTCCTGTATAACCGCGCAAGCGTCGGAATGTGCCACATATTCACGGATTCTTTAAAATCCTGGAGCGACCCAGGGAAGTCATAATGGGCTTGAATAAGCCTACCGGGTCGGTGCTGGTTGATACAGAGCGCATGGGGTCTTCAGAGAATCAGGTGGGGGAGGAGAGTTCCTTAAGCTAAAGGCCCGCATTATAAGGGTATGCCAGTCAGCCTTACTTGCATATTGCATATGTCAACCCTGCTTATCGAACGGACAACTTCTGATAAGCTGAGCAACGGATCAATGACAACTACCTGCAGCTTTTCTCACATCGCTCGACGCGTTTACATGGCGCGATTCGAACCTTCGTTGGAAACCTTCTAACGTGCGCTCCACCTTATCATCCGAACCCGCCAACCGTCTCCTTTCCGCAGGCCCCCAAAGATGCTCTAAGCATCATCCTACCTAGCTTCCCCGCTAGCCCATACGTATATCATCATCAATCACTACCTGCATATCCCACCTATCAACGAATCGAGACACAGAGCGTCTCAAGCAAGCAGGCGGATAGATGGGTAGGTAGGTAGCCCTCGAACCAAAAAATGGGCTCTAAGGCAGCATCAGCCATCCCTCAGACTCTCTGGGATCTGCAGGTGCCGCTGCTCATCACGCACGCGGGCGCGCCGAACGCCGCCCCCTTCGTGACGTTGGTCCCTCGCTTCGGCTACCTGGCGCTGCTGCTACCGCGCCTGTCGGCGTACTTCGGCCTGCCGTGCTCGAGCTTCCACCACGAGGACGTGCTGCTGCGCAACCTCGCCGTCGGCCTGCTCGTCGACCTCTACCGCCCGGCGCTGCCGTGGCGCCTCACCGTCGGCGGCGGCACGAGCTGGGATATCGGGGACACGTTCCTCAACAGCGCCAAGGAGGTGAGTTTTCTAGTTACGGGTGACGTTCAACACACCGACCGGGTTGACCGGTTGACCATAGGGAGGGGTCCTAGTCAGGATCCCGGCTACGACCGGCGCCCCTCCGGTCGGCATAGATGGGCCCACCGGCCAAGCCCGTCTCTCGTTGACTGACGGACAAACGCGTGCAGGCAGACTTCGTGCGGAACGGCAATGCGCAGCAGATCATGTCGCTGTCCAAGGAAAACACGACCGCGCTCTGGAACGCCGTCCAAGACAGTACGTCCTGATGCCACCTCCGGGCTCTGGCATTATTATTCTCTATCTCTAAGGGGCAGCCATTGACTTTCTCGTAGACAACTACGCGGCCTTCAGCAGGGTGAATGCGCGTCTGCTTAATACGTCGCGAGAGCTCAAGAACGTGCCCATCCGGGTTTACATCCCGCAGTCGCCCGAACAGGCGGCGGACGGGCAGGCCGGCTCGTTCAAGGTCGTGCAGTCGCTGGTCCAGCCGCGCGTCAACGACCGTACGTGCATATTCCCCCATATCCGAACGCCGCATCACATCTATATAGACTAACCCTCCAATCTAACACACGCACCTACTTCTACGCAGGCACCGCCCAGACCCTAGGAGGCGCCCTCTGCGGCCTCCTGCCCCGCCTGTTCCCCAGCAGCCGGGACCCCGTTCTGGCGGACGTCGTCATGCACGGGGCGCGTGTGCCGTTCGGCGCCCCGCTGGAGGAGCTGATGCGCGAGGCGGCGTATCCCGACGGCTGGCTCTGTCTAGTTGTGGTCCCGCTAGACGTGTAATCGGTCCATTTATCCATCCACCTAGCCACGCGACTCTAGATCGTGGACTAGTTAGGTAGATACTGTAAGCAACCCCAAGACGAACCCGCACCAACAACATACGAGCTCCACCGAATCGTGCGGCTGAGGCCTCGATTGCGCTACCATGTTGTCATGCTGTCGCTCGGCGCAGTCTTTCCAAGCTGAGTGGGTGATCTGCGTATGTACCTCGCTTGGAGGTTATGCACGTAGTCAGCTACCAAAGCGTAGCTTAATACTGTGGTTCCGCCCACGCATTTCAGCCAGGAGGTGCAATTGGAGAAGCGGGCCCCGAGGGTGTGGAGGTTCGCCCGGGTTCCGCTTTGGTGAAACGGAGAGGACGTGTGATGGATTCACCGGCGGGTCCGACAACGGGCGGTGGACAGGGCAATCAATCACATAAATCGTGATCAAAATAACTAACACGCTTTTGGTTAGTGGGTTCTAAGAAAGTCTGTTGACTACTTCGATCACGACCTGTCACCTCATCTCGTTGACTCATTAGCACACTTATTTAGTGTAGACTCGGCGGGGCCGTGTGGCTATCCTCGGCGCCCCGAGGACATAGAAGCGAGAACGTTCGAGCGTCGGCCGTCGCCACGCTAAGCAAGCCACAGCTGGCGCGCGGCGATCTGGATTCGCCCCCAGGTCCATAGAGTTCCTGGGGGCGGCGTCTCAGCTCCCCACTGCTGTCAATGCTGCCGAGGAGACCGGTGAACTCGAGCCTGCCAAAATGGATGGCCGTGTACCGCGGAAAAACTATGGAGAGGGGAGGGTAGGCATGGGGTTGGTTGTATGGTGCTTCCTGGGCGTGTCACCAAGAGCTCACAGTTTTGGGTCGGGCTGACGCGTTTGTGAACTCACTATATATGCATATGTGCGCTTGGCCTAAGAGCCAATAGATGATACCCTGATGTCTAATTCGACACGTGACCTACAACTCATGCAAGCCCCAGTACTGTATGTAATGCAGATGCGGGTGTGCCGATCCCTTCTTGTCCCTGGCCCCATTGTCTCACTCCCCTCGGTACCGTGTAACTACCCGTTACTTTCCCATGCTGCCCAGGCCCTCTCCCTTTGACCGGTTGCCTCAGATGTGCCCAACTGTATGTGGATGTATGTACAACTGTGTGGGGGAATGCAAATATTGGGAAAACAGATTACACAGATCATGGGAAACCAACCCTCAGATGACGCTTGCACGCGAAAATGGTATCTCCTCCGCTTTCCCTATCCAAAGCTGGGCGGTACAAAGACCGCGAACTCGAGAGATATGGGAGTTGGCAAAACAAAAGGGAGACGGATCAAAACAAAACGAGTACCTGGGAAATCAACCAGCCAACCGCTCCGTAGAATGCCGCAGAACTCCAATTGACTAGAGAATCGGATGCTACCGCCGTGCCCCTGCCCTGGCACCCAAAAGTCGATAGTAGTGTGCCCCCTTCTGGATCGTTAGGTAGTAGATACAGTATGTATATACGCGTAGTAAACGGGTATTGATAAATGTAGCATGGAGGCCAACAGGATCGCATTGCCCACGACAAAGTAGTTCTTGTACGTAAAAAAAGAGCAGCTGATGGCAGGACCAACCCCCCGGAACTCCTGGGAGTAGGTCAGTGGCGTGTCGACCGCACAGGATTGTAAATGTGTGTGTTCGTATCCGGAGCAGAAACCCGGGACGCCTAGGTCGGTTGAATATGCAATCAGTGGCAACAAGTGCGACAGTTGCCGAATAGCTAGAGCAAATAGATGCCGCCGCAAATGGTTATATCCACAATATTCGTATCCAGAAGTTGGCATCCCTAGATCGGAAAGGATCGTATGGTTATGATATTGTTGGAAATGTTCAGTGGCCATAGCCACAGCGTGTCTATGTTTCGCCCGTCCGAGCATGTTTTGAGCGGAAATTTTGTGGCGGTTCCTGAAACGCGGGGGATAAATGCAAGTTATCAAGGATAGACTAATACTCGTGGCAATGCGTTCTCGATGACGTCACCCTATAACCAGTGATCGCTTCGCCTCGCTAGGAATTTGGATGAGGTGGTGGTGGCGCAAAATGAGATGGAGGATAGACTGCGGGCGAACTGGGAACGTAGTTGTCGGCAGGGTATTGCATAGGAGGCAGTGGACCGCCGCTGGCACCGCTTGAGAAGCTCGAATTTATTCTCCGGTCGAATTCGTCTGGCCGAGCAAGTTCAAGGTCGTTGGCCAAGCCGACCAAGATATTCCTGTCAGCCATGAGGGCACTTGACGGTGTCGCAACCATGTCGAAGAACTTGATGGTACGGGAGAAGAGGTCTGATAAGACTTTCGCGTTGATGTATTTTGAGAGTAGCGGATGTTTAAAACATGCTGCAAGGATGACGAGATTTCCCCATTGACTATACCGAAGGTTAGCAATCGGGTGAAAACCAGAGGGATTAATCAAGGTTGGCGACACTTACGCATGAGCGGTTCCGAAGACGTTAGTGATGATTAGCCGTTCGTTGCTATCGATGCCATGGAACGCTCGCGTGCTCTCAATGAGGGCATGTATGCCTAGACGGGCAGACTCTAGCGTTCGATGATCGACATTCATTGAGACCACCCGGCCATCAACGTCGACGCCGACGGGGGATGCCCAATCATTAACGTGTGGCGGGCGACCAGCATAGCTCTGCGCTGGAGACGCTTCCCCTTCAAGGATGCTTCTTATGAAGACCCTATATATGATGACCTGGGAACCCCAATATTTCGCCCGCAGCCGCGCCGAGAGGATGTCGCCCGCTGGGGGGTCGTCGTCATTCCAGCGGTACAGCTGAGGTACCCAGATATTTCTGGCGTCCCTGAGCTCAGCCTGAATTCTACGAATTCCCTCTATTATCTCTGGATCCTCCACCAACTGCCTCGGATCTTGACTTCGTCTTTGATCGTAGAGCAGGTTATGTACCTGATTCAGTTTTTTCCGTAGGTAGAGCTGCGCGCTGTAACCCTGTAGAACACGTTCTGAGAATCCTTGGCTATTTGCGAGCACTAGATTCGGATATGGCATCTGGTCTTCATGCTGCATGATAGGTGACTGGGCGAGGGGCAACTCGGCTAGGATGTCGCTGCATGTATTGTTAGTAAAACACCGTCTATCGATGCCGGCAGAGCGGTCTCACCTCTCAAGTTGTAGGCACGTCCAGAAAGCGAAAGCGAGCTGGTTGTCCCTCCTGGTTTCTATCGATTTGATATCCTCTTTCAATCGGGAGAGACGATCGAGGCTCCTATGTTTCATCGGTGAGTATATTTTCCGCTAGCCAAGTCAATGTTTCATTTAACTCACGGTCGCAGGATGGCATGCAGCCTCGTACTTGCCAGATTGATATAGGACCAACTCTCGATGATACGACCTAGCTGCCCATGATACAGACCAGCCAGTATGAGGACGTACACATGCTTCAGGTTGTGGCCAGCGATGTGGCTACCTATTATATCTGTCGCAAGCGCGAAGTATTCGAGGCCAGGTATCACATCAAAGTTTCGTTTGGATTGGACGCCCTTTGTGACTGGCGGTGCACCCTGAATTGATGGTCTTCTGCTTAGGAGACCTCGCTCATTTTCTCTGGGAGAGGGCAAACCAGAGGATTGAGACTGTGATACAGGGCCCGGGGGCGATCCTTGAAGGGGCGAAGCTGGAAACCCATTGCGAAGGGAGGGAGAATTAGCCGTTGGCGCATCCGGCAGATCGCGGACCACATCTGGAATACGGTCCTTGTGGAGACAGATCTTGCCGAGGGCTAATACAAGAAGAACAAGGGCGCTATGTATGCTCCGGTACGGTCGTCCCGGCTTTTGGAATGTGACTGATGGGTTAGGCTCCTCGGCAGCAGGCGATCTCTTCCTTTTCGTTCCCGCCTCGGGAAAGGGAGGGACTGAGGGATTGACAAACTTTGCGATTGAGCTCGTCTTGGTTTGCTTCGGTTTTGAATGCGGTATCGTCTCGAGGAAGAGTTTCACCATTGCGTCGAGCTCTTTCGGTATTATAATGGGGTGCATGTTGAGGATATTATCCTTAAAACTCTTTACATACTCCCAAACCTTGGTCGGATCGTAATCCGGGTTGCCGTCCATGTTGATGACGCCACCTTTGTAGTTAACCCCGGGCGCGGGACTGAGACCGCCCAACTGGCCCCAAGCTTCGCCAGCCGGGGCGGGAGACGCAACATCGGAGTAATCATCATGGATGTCGGTCATCACCTGATCGGCCTGGTAGCTGTACTCTGTCGCGCGGATTTCTTGGTCAAAGCCCTCACCGAATCCAAATACTCGAATCATACCTCGCTGCATCTCTTGTCGAATCGGAAATTCTTCGACGTGATGGATCTTCTCTGCCTCCAAATGGTGGTGAACCATCCTCTTGATCGGACCCCATTTCAATAGCAAGCCGGCGAGAGTCGTATGTATCGGAGGCATTGCGGGCTTGCCTGGTTCGACGGGAGGGCCCGGTGGATCTTCCATTTCGTCGTCGTCGGCTTCTCGGAGCGTCGCTTGGGCCTCGTCGACGGTCAATGGAGGCCCGACGAGGGTCGCGGCAGGCGAGGACGTTGATTCCTCGGCGACTTCCTCCTTATTCGTTAGTGCAGGCGACGAACGTTGTTGGTCAATCCTCTCCTCCTCTTCGACAGATTCTATTTTCAGGTCGCCTGTCGGGTTTACGTGTCTCAATGTCCCCTCCACGCCACTAAGACGCTGCTCCAATTTTCTCATCGCCGCAAAGCCACTAGTCATCTCGTCTTTCATAAAAGCCAGCATTTCCAAAATATCTGAAGTAGCTTTGTCAGGCCTGAGATATTGTTAGTATGATACCCACACTTGTCGTTCTAATACTTACTGTTTCACAGTGGGTTCCCTATAGTTGCATTTTACGCCTTTTTCTTTACAGTTCTTGCACGGCTTCGTCTCGTCGCATTTTGCCTTGAGTTGCCTACAACTGTCGCAAGCCTAAGGACACAACTTAGTGGGATGCAAACTGGGGCGGGACATCAATCCGCACCTGAGAAGCTCTTTGGGCCTTCCGCTTGGCGCTTTGTATCTCAAGCTGGGCAGGATATATCGGCGGGCGCGGGGGTGGGTGACCATACACAGGGCCCCCATCATATTGCGGATGATGGGAAACGGGCGGCGGATAGGTTTGGGGAGGGGGTCTGTAAATTGTCGGCGAGTGCGCCATCGGAGGGCCGTTGTCGAAATTCATAGGCCTTCGCGGATCCTCTGGATGTTGTGCGAGATGATGCGGCGGAGGACCGTGTGAACCAGGCGGGAAGCCGTCGGCCGCGTTGCCCGTGGAATTAGGCCTACGAAGATGAGGCAGGGGCGCGTCCTCGCCAGGATCCTTCTTCACCACTGGATCTCGCGCCGAATAGGCAGGATATGGTGGATGCGCTGGCGAGGGGGGAGGCGGCTGTCGATGAGGGTCCTGCATCGGCGGATAGAACTCGGGCTCATGTTGGCGACGATCGTCGGGATGGTGCTGAGCCGGCGGTGGAGGAGGCTCTGGAGGGCGGGAATATGGATGTTGAGGTTGATACGGAGCATGCGCGGAGTGGTGTGATGTAGGATGTGGGAGAGATACACCGTGCTGTGGTGTTCCGGCTGACCATGACGATTCAGTCAAAAGACGGGGACGCTTCGTCTCGGGTGGTGCAGGCTCCATGCTTGTGATGATATATGCGCACAGTCATGCAAGCTGTATGAACACACCACTGGTCAGGCTACGCCGATGCTGGTCGAGGCGGCCATGGAAAATGCTCAGAAAGACGGGAAGCTCCCAGGAGAGTAGAGCACCGGTTTCAAAGGCTGACAAGGTACCTCGCTACTCAGGCAGTGCACCGAGCAGAACTGGGGTGTGTGGAGAGGCGGAATCTAATGGTGTCGCGAGTCTTATTGGTGTGTGATGACATATGAAGGGTCGGTGTACAAAGAACAGGAAGCTGGATGGAGCCTGTAGCTTGGTCGATTAGATGATGTAGAACCGAGTCGAGGCGTCCCAGTTGTCTGGTTGAAGCTCGACACTAGAGAACCCCGGGCACCCAAGGATAGGAGGATCAGCAGTTGGGCATAGATGAAGCTACACCACCCTCCAAGACCATTTCCGGGTGTGTGCGGAAAGAAAGGACAGACAGACGTCGTTGTAGGTTGTCCCGAGAAAGGTCAAAGTGTTTGGCACCAGCACCCAGGAGAGCCGATAAAACAAACCAGAACGAGTGGGTAAAGATGATCCGCCTGCCAGCCCTGCTTCTGGCAGATCTTGAGGGTACAATAGGTACCTGCGATACCCCAAGAGATTTTCGCCTCGCGAAGGACCCAGTCGAGGTACTGGCCTTGTCAAAAAGCGCCTCTCAAGGGAGCTAAAGAAGCAGGGATCGTTCGACAGGGGGTCCAGGATACGATCGGTGGTAATAAATTACACAAGTACACACCCGAAGAGTCCGAAAGTGGGTGCTGAGAGACCCTTGTGGTTGACAACGGGGGACTCCCTTCACCTCTTGTAGCAATGCAACCCCGTCTTGGTAACCACCTTTCGCTTTGGGGAGGATGCAGTGCAGACCAACGCCTCGACTACTGATAATATGTCGTTGGTGGTCATCCAGAGAAGGTACTCAGGCTGACGGCCGACAGTCGAGGTCTTATGTGGGCATGCTATGTACAATGTAAAGCAGAGCAGGGGCGGTGAAGGGGAAAACAATGCGACTTGCGATGGTGGGCTTCGGCAAACTGACAGTGCCAAGAGATGGATATGTGGAGGTCTTGGAAAATGTGCATTTATTTCTGGAACTGACCGGCCGTCGTTGACATCGACCAAAATAAAAATAATAAAATGTTTAAAAAAAATTTAAAAAAGTCAAAGTGAGCAAGCGACGGCAACTAAACCGCGAACCGCATGGAAAGATAGGAACACGGCAGACCCGGGGCCTTCTTAAGGAGTGGGTGTAGTGTATGGTGTATCTGTATCCGCCACAAGGCTCACCCTCCGCACACACAAAACCATCCAATGGGTATGTGTAGATGTGCCAACTAGCCGTGGGCGAGCACCACATCAACCTACGGAGAATTGATACGGTACGCCAAGACAAATAGAAGAAACAGAAGCCGACCCACGTAAAATTTGAAGGATACAGAATACTAGTGGAAAACGAGAATAGGCTACCTAGGTATCAGGAAACGCTTGCGAACCCAGTGTCAGAGGTGCCCGCGCTAGTAGGCCTCGGCTTGTGGCTTAGGGACTAGTCTAGCTCTATCTCTAGTCCTTTGTGGGAGCTGAAGTTAGTATGCAGCAGTAGTGTCGGTTTCCATGTTTAGGTGGGGAATTATTTGGAAGGACTGAGGTTGATGGATTATGGAACGAGTTGAGAAGGTTGACGAGACAGAATGCGGATGAGACACAAACAACTGCTAGGACCACGTCCATTACTGCAGCTAAAGTAAGTGGGGTAAAGCATTCTACCTGGCTGTATAGTGGGCCTGTTGGAGGTAACTAACTGAATATGCCCTGCAGACTTGTATGTGACTGCATCACATATGAATTTGTATGGGCTTGGACATTGTAAATCGGTTTGCCGATGCTTACCGCTATCGCAGGTTGCCAATCTGCGAAAATTACGATTTCAAGGAAATCGGCGAGGTCACCTACCATACAATTTCTATACACATCTACATTCTAACCCTTGATGACATGTAGTCGCCCAGTGGAGGCAACTAACTAAAACTACCCTTGTGACATGGAAGTAGTGCAGGGGTGGGCAAAATGGGCTGACAACGACCTAAAAGTGGAGGTATTTGATCGGTACCTCGATAGAGCACCGCAGGGAGGGTAATGTGCGTGCATATCATGCAAAGTGCTTATATAAGTATGAGAATATATAACGGGGAAAGTTCAACATAGCGTACAGGTACCCGTGATAGACGATGGGTTGTTGTCCTGTCCGTAGTACGTGTTGCGATGGTGTATGCGAGTTGGTTGCATGTGCCTGTTCGATACACCTGCCCTATAAAGTACCACAAACAGCCAAGTGGTACTATATAGACCTGGTGCTTAAGTACCTACTTAACCTACCTATCTCTGGTAGTGTTGTACTACACATAGGGCTAGTCGGTCGATGACTGGGATGGTTCATGTTGTTGAGCTTTCTCAAGTGACATAGAGGCGGTGCCAGACAGCAGCAGAAAACGCAGTCCGGGCAAAATAGCTTGATGGGTGACACCGGTAAAGTCCAGGTTACACGCATGACATACATAGCAAATACTTGAAGAGGAGGGGCGATGTACGCTTACCTAAATACGCACCAACCAACCATCGCCCATACCTAGTTAGATAACCTATAATGGGGTATCTACATATGAGGTAGTATCCTCAGGTAGGGAGATGGTGTAATAACTCGCTGCACCCCGGCACCTACCGGTGTGCATGGTCATATGAATGTCGATAGATCAATGAGGCTCTGAGAGCAATGTGGATCATGTTCTTGAAATTATTGGGTAGGTTTCAAAGCCAAACCTGGAAGCCATACACGATCATGTTCCGATGTGCCTAACGTATATGAGCCCGTTAACCCGTGGACAAGACCACGGCTAATATCACAGGATATATAACTCAAGCCGACATACCAGATCAACAATATTGTTCGGTGCGTGCACATATTAATTTGACGTAAAAAACCCACATCAAATTATGCGTCTGGCAGCAATTTTAGTATGTTCTCTAAATCCCCAGGATGGGAAGTGGTAGTTGCAAAAGGATTCAAGAACAGGTCCTTGGAAAGCTTGGCACCTTCATCTCGCTCATCAGTTATCAATACTTCACAATATTCTCTTCAAGCTAATATCAAATGACGACGGCCTCCTGTTAAAACGGCCGCGCAAAGGTCCACTGGTAATTCGGATGCTGGAAAGAGTCCTCGATGTTATTAATGGCCTATCGTCCCATTCCTCACGAAAAGCGGGTCGGGAGGTTATAGAACCACTATCTTAAGGGACGATCCTTACAATATCAACCATCTTATTATAGCCAATCACTACTAGGCTCTGGATGATACGACATGTTGTTTGGAGAGCTTGTAAATCACTTATCTCTTGACCAAATTTGCATCGTATGCTATGGACAGCTAATCCAGCTGCGGGTCTATCAAATGGGAACGACTTTTCGACCTGTTCAGAGAGTCGTGACATGTATTCAGAGTATTTTAAAGTTATCTTCGCTATATGCAACCTGGCACGTCCGGGCAGTGGAGCCGCAAGACTCCGCCGCTGGAGGTGGTCACCGATACATAGTTACCCCACTCGTTACCACCACCACTCAGGCTGTAGGTAAGATCTGCGTCTAGATTCGGTGCAAAGAAAGATCTTTGACAGTCTCGAATTCGGCCCCAGTCTTCCTATGCGAAGAGTTGTAGCAACGTTGGTGGGATTCTCCCGGGATCTCTGATATTGCCGAGTTCCCGATCTCACATGAATCTCGTTGGATTGTCTGCTTGTCAAATTGGAGGGTGCATCAACCAATGCCGGGTCTAAGGAGCACGCCGCCTAACGTCCATCGGCAGTTATCACTTGCCAAGGATGCGCAGATGCATATGCATCTCAAGCCTATCTTATGTAGGTACTTGGTACGACCCCGAGGCCCGTCTCAGTGGTCTTCAAGCATCCAGTTATAAAGCCCAGACGAGAGTCCATGTTTAAACCCGATGTTCTAACTCTCAAGCGATAAGTATAAGAGCTGAACTATTACCACTGCTTGATAAGTAACCACACAATCCCTATACAGTAGATATATAGCCAAAGACGTAAGCATAGAGATGACAAGCAAAGAAGATGGCATATCAGTGCAGTACCCTTGTCTCAAAGAGCATCACAATAAGCACAATCCATGTCAGGAGCACGCACATAAGTATGTCAACTAAGATCTGGGTTTGCACGTGTGCAAAGCTCAAGTCATATGCATGCAGGCCGGTCATGCTAGGCACATATGCAATACTATGTATAATAGCTGGAGTGATACATATTCTAGCAGGACGATGAGAAGTTTTCTACAATCGCTCTAGGGCAACAACGCGAAGTTTAATTGTACCTAGGTAAGGCCTTTTAAAGTATATGAGACTATTCTTTTACATTATTATTATTATTATTATTATTATTATTATTATTATTATTATTATTATTATTATTATTATTATTATTATTATTATTATTATTATTATTA